>PVJN01001022.1:0-157271 GCA_004026805.1 Lasiurus borealis | reverse complement strand
AAAAAAATCTTACCTGAGCCATTATGGATCTTGGTTACTGAGTCCAGATGTGTAAGACTAAAGGGATAAAATAGTTTAGGTTAGCAACAAAGCAGCAGTGGAGGGAAAACAAAATGGTCATGGACCCAATAACAAAATGGAACACTGTACCAGACCTCTGCAATCTGGAGTAGATGAATATGTAGAATTTAAATTCCCATTATGGTTAAATTTTGCATAATTTTTGAGTCGTGACTTTATTCAGAACTTTAATATAATTCAAAGAGATATTTTTTTAAATCTTCACCAGATGATATTTTTCAATGCTTTTTAGACAGAGTGGAAGGGAGGGAGGCTGAAGATATATATATATATATATATATATATATATATATATATATAGAGAGAGAGAGAGAGAGAGAGAGAGAGAGAGAGAGAGAGAGAGAAAGGGGGACAGAGACAGAGAGAAACATCAATGTGAGAGAGACACATCGATTTGTTGCCTTCCACTCGAGCCCCAACTGGGGCCAGGGGTTGAAGCTGCTAAGATGAAAGGAGAGAAGAGGACAAGAGGGACTGGGCCTTAGAAGTAGAGAAGAGAGGAAGCTTTTTACCTGTGGATCCTCCTATATGCATCCTGCTCCTCTTGGCACAGGATCTTGGGCAGCTCAACTGCTGATTCAAGGCACACTTTTCCAATGCTGACATGAGGTACAATATGGATTGGGATTTCAATTCTCTCATACCTGCAAGACAATCAATTCAAATCATTTGTTTTGTCTGGCTCAAGCTTTTTGAGGTATAATTAACAAATAGGAATCCTATCTAATAAAAGAGTAATATGCAAATTGACTGTACCTCCACTACACCCACTAGCCATGCCCACCAGTCAATGAGAGTGAGCATGCAAATTAACCTAACCAAGAGAGAGAGCAGGAGGGGGGCTTGGGTTGCCCCTGGTGGTGGAGGAAGCCAAGATTTCCACACACCCTGGCCGGCAGGCCTCCACTTAAGGCAATAAAGTTTCTTTTTTTTTTTATTGATTTTCTTACATAGAGGAAGGGAGAGGGATAGAGAGTTAGAAACATCGATGAGAGAGAGACATTGATCAGCCGCCTCCTGCACGCCCCTACTGGGGATATGCCCACAACCAAGATACATGCCCCTGGTCGGAATCGAACCTGGGACCCTTCAGTCTGCAGGCTGACGCTCTATCCACTGAGCTAAATCGGTTTGGGCAAGGCAACAAAGTTTCAATGGCTGCTAGCTAGGAAGTGAAGCTTGGGTTGCCCCTGGCGATGGAGGAAGCCAAGCTTTCCACACACCTGGCTGGCAGGCCTCCACTTAAGGCAACAAAGTTTCAATGGCTCTGCCAGGAGAAGGCTTGGCTCTGCTCCAGACTACAAAATTTCAATTGTAGAAGAAAAATAAATCCCAGATATTAGGGCCTCCACTTGGGTCACTGGGGGGCAGGCCAGCCTGCAAATCACCACAGGCCCCTCGCCCAGGCCACCTCATGCTCCAAGTGAACCCCCATCCTCATCCAGGTCACCCTTCAGAGCAAACCAGCTGGCCCCCACCCATGCACCAGGCCTCTATCCTATCTAATAAGAGTAATATGCAGATTGACCATCACTCCAACACACAAGATGATTGCAACTATGTGATCAAAAGATCCTGCCCCCATGTGGACACAAGATGACCACCACAAGATGGCCAGCAGGGGAGGGCAGTTGGCAGGGACCAGGCCTGCAAGGGAGGGCAGTTGTGGGCAATCAGATCATCAGGGGAGGGTAGTTGGGAGGGACCAGGCCTGCAAGGGTGGGCAGTTGGGGGTGATCAAGCCTGAAGGGAAAGGTAGTAAGGGATGACCAAGCCCACAGGATAGGGCAGTTAGGGGCAAACAGGTTGGCAAGGGAGCAGTTAGGCATCAGTCAGACTGGCAGGCAGAAGCGGTTAGGGGCAATCAAGAAGGCAGGCAGGTGAGCAGTTGGGAGCCAGCAGTCCTGGATTATGAGAGGGATGTCCGATTGCCTTGAAGGGGTCCCAGATTTGAGAGAGAAGAGGCTGGGCTGACAGACACCCCCCACCCCTGTGCACAAACTCATGCATCTGGTCTCTAGTCCTATATAATAAAAGAGTAACCTGCAAATGGACTGCATAGCAGAATGATGGATTGCTATGATGTGCACTGACCACCAGAGGGCAGACACTCAACACAGGAGCTGTCCCCTGATGGTCACTGCACTCCCACAGAGGGACCATCGTTCAGCCAGAAGCCCAGAAGCCGGCTCAAGCCTGGTAAGTGCCTCCATAGCAGTCGAACATCCCCACAGGGCTCCTGGACTGCGAGAGGGTGCAGGCTGGGCTGAGGGACAATACCCACCCCCCCACCCCCCCCGCAGGAATCTCGTGCACTGGGACTCTAGTTATATATATTAAAGGTTTACAAATTGATATTTTGATATATATATATATCAAAATATTTCACAGTATGTATATATATATACTGTGAAATGATTACCACACTCAAGCTAATCAACATATTCACCACCTCACATAGTTACCTTTTTTGTCATGAGAACACTAAGATTTACTTTATTAGCAAATTTCAAGTATATAATCTGGTAGTTTTAACTGTAGTTTTCCTGTTGTATATTAGATCTCTAGAATTCATCCTGAAATTTTGTATCCTTTTACCAACACTTGCTCATTTTCTCTTCTGCCACCCCAACCCTAACAACCACCATTCTACTCCCTGCTTCTATAAGTTTGGCTATTTTAGATTCCACATGTAAGTGACAGCATGTAAGATCTGCCTTTCTGTGTCTGGCTTATTTCACTTAACATAATGTTCTCTGGGTCCATTCATGTTGCTGAAAATGGTATATATTCATACATATATACACATCACCTTTTCTTTATCCATTTTTACACTGACAAAAACATATGTTTCTTCTAATTGTGGCTATTTCAGACAATGCTACAATGCTATAATAATAACTTAACAATTATTATAAGAAAAATCTCAAAACATTCTTTGTTTCTGTTCCCAGTAAGATAATCAGCCTGACTTCCGTCTTTGCATCCTCGGTGCCTACTTGGCATACAGCAGATATTAAATTATTGGTAAGATTTTTTCTAATTTAGGTTTAATTGAATTTAACTGAGAAAGCTAACCCATGCAAACATTTGAATAAGATACCGTAATTCTAAAGTTAAGTTTATCGCACAGCAAAGACAATAGTCTATACAAATCCATAGTACTCCACATATTTGGTCTTTGATTTATAATTCACCAGAAAAAGGGAAAGAAACAACTCAAAATAAATGCAAGAAATGCCAGACAGACCCAGCCGGCGTGGCACAGTGGCTGAGTGGAGACCTGAATCAGCACGTCACTGGTTTGATTCCCAGTCAAGCAATGTGCCCAGGATGCAAGGTCGATCCCCAGTAAAGGGTGTGCAGGAGGCGGCCAATCTCATTATTGATGTTTCTATCTCTCTCTCCCGCTAGCTTCCTCTCTGAATTCAATAAAAATATATATTTTTTAAATAAATGACAGGACTGTGAGGATGTAATTGCAAGTAAAAGACTGCTTGTATGACTCTAGCTTTCTAAGTCTCTAATACCCAAGATACTAAAGAGATTCTCACTCCTCACAGAGATGTTAGTGGAAATAAGTAGACTATAGAATTCTTAGTCATACCAGTTAGAGAAATAAAATGAAACAAAACAGCTCTAATCATTTTTGGCTTGCTGGATAGTGTGAGCCCATGGACTGAGGGTCCAGAGTTAGATTCTGGTCAACAGCATGTACCTCGGCTGCAGGTTTAATTCCCAGCCCTGGTCAGGAGGCATGCAGGAGTCAACCAATCAATGTATCTCTCCCACATCGAGGTTTATCTCTCTCTCTCTCCCCCCCCTACCCCCACTTCCACTCTCGAAAAATCAATGGAAAAAATATCCTCAGGTGAGTATTAACAACAACAAAAAGAAACAAAACAATCAATTTCCTGGACTAGAAATTAGCCCACCAATACATACATACATCTCTGTCATACTTACTCTGAGCTCTTTTGGGCCTGAATGGATTGAAAGCAAGTGTAGAGTACCCGGCCAGTCTACAAAAAAATAAAAAAAATAAAAAGAAAGGTCACACAAAGGATTAATTCTGAAAAAGGGTATAGCAATGTTGTGGACTTTAACCTCAAGTTCAAAGACCACTCTGAAAGTGGAAGGTTAAAGGAGATCACAGAGATGAAATATGCCATAAATCAGCTTCTGTAAGTATCATGTAACTAACTCAACACACAGTGGCCACAATCACATGGATGGACCTGGAGAGCTAAGTGAAATAAGCCAGTCAGAGAAAAATAAATATCACATGATCTCACTCATTTGTGGAATATAATGAACAACATAAACTGATGAACAAAAATAGCCAGAGGAAAAAAATATTTTAGAATATAATAGAAGTAATCCTGTAATTTGTAGATTTTTAATATTTCCCACAACTTTTGTGATATTATACTATGTTAGTACAGTTTTGGTAATATTATTATATTTAAAATCCTTTTTTATTGAAACATTCATGTTTATTGGATATTTTATATAAGATCGTTTTTCTTAAAATATTAATGTTTATTGGATGTAACATTATATTTAAAGTCATTTTTCTTTAAATTAAAAAAAAAGTTCCCATTTGAAAAACAAAACAAAACAAAACAAAACACACAGTGGCCACAATCAAACATCTGCTCAGATGATAGGAGAGAACTGCTCACAAACATGAGAACCAAGAAGCTAAGAACCAGAATATTCAGACTGCTCTGTTGGAAGCGAACACACTTACTTATTCAATAGCCATTTACAATGACAACACATACATTTATGGTGACAAAACCAAAAGCATTTCAAATGAAGTATAAAGTTCAAAATACTGAACTTCAATGTTTGTGGAAACGTGACTTTATGGCCCAGCCAACGTGGCTTGGTGGTTGATTGTTAACCTATGAACCAGATCATGGTTTGATTCCAGTCAGGGCACATGCCCAGGTTGTGGGCTCGATCCCACGGGGGCTGTGCAGGAGACAGCCAATCAATGATTCTCTCTCATCATTAATATTTCTCTCTCTCCTTTCCTCTCTGAATCAATAAAAATATTTTTTCAAGGTGATTTTATGAAGAATGTTCATTGTTAACATAGATTCTGAGAATATAACTGATGAGCTAATGACAGGACTCACTTGATAGTGTTGGCAAAATTCATACCAACAATGTTAAAAAGTAATTTTCTTTTTGTTTGAATGGACACATAGGAAAATCTCTTAACATGAACATAAAATTCAAACAGAAGCACTCTAAATAGAGAGTGGCGAGACTAGCCAGCCATTATCAGGCTGCTATCTCTGAGCTTCAGTGTGCTCATCCATAAAATATGGATAATAATGGATCTGCTTTGGCTTGTGGTCAGGGTTAGAGCATATTTATGTAAAACACCTGATCAGTATGTGTCATACAATAGGTGATAAATGGTAGCACTTGTTACTATTATTAGCCATCAAAATATATGCAGAATCTGGCCACTTCGCATTGCCTCCATTCCTACCGATATGGTCAAACTTCCATCATTTCGTGCAAGATTACTGGAATATCTTCCAAACTTCTTTCATGGATGCCATGGATTCCATATCCCTCCCCCTGCCCACAATCCCACCCTACTCCCTCCCCAAATTACTATTAGCACAGTAACCAAAAATGTCCCATTAAAACATAAAATCACCCTCTAGTGCAGTGATTTTTAACTGGTGTGCCACAAGAATTTTTGAAATGTGCACTATCTGACAAGCCAGGGGCACTGATCTCTTTTCCCTTAGAATGTCAAATAAAAAATGACAACAGCTGCCCAGCTGGCATGGCTCAGTGGTTGAGTGTTGACCTATGAACCAAGAAGTCATGGTTCGATTCCTAGTCAGGGCACATGCCTAGGTTGTGGGCTCAATCCCCAGTAGGGGATGTGCAGGAGGCAGCAGATAAGTGATTCTCTCTCATCATTGATGTTTCTATCTCTCTCTCCTTTCTTCTCTGAAATCAATAAATAAATTTATATTGATATATATGCCTCATGCTCACCTCCCATGAGGAGTTGAGCCTTCAGTCCACAGACAGATGCTCTATCCACTGAGGACAAAATATATATATATATATATTTTAAATGACAACAATAGCTGTTTGGTATGAATGAATCAAAATTATACCTATTTTATTAGTCAGATTGGCAAAAATATATATATTTTTCACTGTGCCACAGAAAAAAAATATATATATTTTAAAATGACAACAGCCAACACAACAATAGCTGTTTGGTATGAATGAATCAAAATTATACCTATTTTATTTGTCAGATCGGCAAAAATATATATATTTTTCACTGTGCCACAAAAAATACATATATATATATTTTAAAATGACATTAGCCAACACAACAATAGCTGTTTGGTATGAATGAATCAAAATTATACCTATTTTATTTGTCAGATCGGCAAAAATATATATATTTTTCACTGTGCCACAGAAAAAAAAATATATATATATTTTAAAACGATAACAGCCAACACAACAATAGCTGTTTGGTATGAATGAATCAAAATTATACCTATTTTATCTGTCAGATCGGCAAAAATATATATATTTTTCACTGTGCCACAGCAAATATATATGTATTTATTTTAAAATGACAACAGCCAACACAACAATAGCTGTTTGGTATGAATGAATCAAAATTATACCTATTTTATTTGTCATATCAGCAAAAAAATATATTTTTCAGTGTGCCACAGAATTTCAGTAGCTAATGTGTGCCATGAGATGAAAAAGGTTGAAAATCCCTTCTCCAGTGGCTTCTCAACTCAAAGTCAAGGCCTTCCAGGATCTGGCCCCTGTTATCTTTCAGACCTCATGGTAGGATAACAAATGAGTTCCCATCCAAACCAGGACACTTCCAAGAAGTAAATTATAACTGCAGAGGAGATGGGGGTATTGGGGTACAACGGGGGCTGACAGAGGCATACTGGGACGTGTGGCCCCGGTCTTCCTCACCCTGCTGCGGCCACACTGACTCCTTTGAACATGACACACTCACCTCGGGTTCTGTACACTGGCTATTTCCTCTGCCTGGTACGCTCTTCCCCCAAGAAATCCACAAGACTTGCTCCCTCACTTTCTTCAGGTCCTGCCTCAATGACCTTTCTCATTGAAACCTTCCCTGGCCACCCTATTGGAATTGCAAAAAGATTTTTCTCCATTCTGTGTGTGTGTGTGTAACACACACAAACACACACGCACGCACGCACGCACACATGCATATACAGGCACACACACACAATACCTTTGTGTTTTTATCTTCTATGAAACAGGAAAAAATCAATCCTACAAAGCCTTGATCCATCATCTGATACATGGCTTGTGTGCGAACATCTGAAAATACAAATAAAAATCTGCTGTCAATAAACTTATAGCCATAAAGATTTAAAAGTGATATACAATCCTCCCGAGATTCAGATTCTGTAGACAGAAAAGGAATATATCTTCAGCACAATATGGCTGTCAAAGTATAAATATTACACTAGGTTAGAAAAATACTATGGGATATCTGCAATTACATTAGAAAACATATTAATAACTCTAGGCCGTCTACCCAAAGACTAGCCCTCCTATGAAACCTAGCATAGAAAAAGAAAAATGGAAAACTTAAATTAGCCCCCCAAAACTTGATAATTGCTTCTAGGGGACCCAAAGAGAAAGGAGGGCACTGGAAGGAGACAAAAAGATTTCCTAGAGCCCAGCCACCATGATTCAATGGTTGAGTGTTGACCTATGAACCAGGAGGTCACATTTTGATTCCCAGTCAGGGCACATGCTCGGGTTGCAGTCTCCGTCCCCAATTGGGGACATGCAGGAGGCAGCCAATCAATGATTCTCTCCCATCATTGATGTTTCTGTCTCTCTCTCCCTCTCCCTTCCTCTCTGAAATCAATAAAAATTTATTTTTTCAAAAGATTTCCTAGAATAAATTTTTTGATGGGCAGCTTCTGGGGAAGTGAATATATTAGACTTGATATTAAAAAACAGAAGCATAGACCTATGACAGAGGAAATTCTTATACAGGAAACCACTGTATAGAAGTGATTGCAATAAAATTAAATTCAACATTCCAAAGAGTAGGAACAAACTCTCACTACATGCTTATGCAATTTTTGAAAAGGAAATCACAGGCATCAAATAACATTTGTAAGATTCCCAAAGACTGAACAGAGACAAATCTAAAGATCTGAAGTCTTCAGACTATTGTTTATTTGAAGGATACAAAAAATCGGGTATTATAACAAAACACTGCAGTGCATGGTTTGGTCCAGTGACTTATACCCACTTCATTTGGCAATATGTTCTTTTATTTTAAAATATAGTTTTATTGATTTCAGAAAGGAAGAGGGAGGCAGAGATAGAAACGATCAATGATGAAAGAGAAACACTTATCGGCTACCTCCTGCACGCCCCACATGGGATTGAGCCCACAACCTGGGCATGTGCCCTGACCAGGAATCAGATCATGACCTCCTGGTTCATAGGTCAACTTTCAACCACTGAGCAACACCACCGGGCAGCAATATATTCTTAAACATTCTTTACACTTATTATTTTTTTTATCTGGATTGGGACTTCTCCCCATTGTCTTCCTAAGTCAAGAGTGAGACCAACTGAGACCAGTTTGGCTCAGTGGATAGAGCGTCAGCCTACGGACTGAAGGGTCCCAGGTTGTGGGCACATCCCCAGTGGAAGGCGTGCAGGAGGCAGCTGATCGATGTCTCTCTCATCGATGTTTCTAACTCTCTATCCCTCTCCCTTCCTCTCTGAAAAAATCAATAAAATATATATTTTTTAAAAAAGAGACCAAACAGTACCTAGCAACTATTGCTAAAATTGTTGTAGAAAATAAAAAAAGCATTGTATAAATGGTCTCTGTACTGCTCTATGACCTTGATAAAATTGTTAATACCTCTTCTACGTTCACAGGGCTTTGTATTTTTGAAATTGCAAGATTTTGGAGCACAGTGCCTAGCACATCAAAGGTACTTCATAAGCATTCTTTCCATTCCATTTCATCCACAACCACCGTTGAAAATGGCTGATTCTGAAAAAACATTACTGTCCATACCATTCCACCCGCATTGCGTTTATCAAGATCACCAACAATGTATTCTCAGCCCTCAATTTACCCGATTGTTCCCCCCTTAAAGCTGTCTTCACTTGGCCTCCTCCGCCCTCTCTTCCCCTATGTTGGCTTACCATCATGGCTGATCTTTGCCAGTCTCTTGGATCCTTCCCATCTTCCCACTCCTGACATAGTGGCATACCAAGGGCTATACTCGCTCCCTGAGGGATTTTACACTGTTCCACGGCTTCATGCCTCATCTCTACACAAACTACTCCCAACTCACACCCGATAAACTCGAGGCCCAGACTTCTACCCCAAACTCCACAATCATATATCCAATGGTCTACCTGAAACACTTTGACTTGGTTGTCTGACTACAGTGCTGCCATTCAAAATGGAGTGCTGACATTTTATCTCTATTAAAAATAATCAATATGACGTAAGCCATTACTTTTAAAACATCCTATCTAATAAAAGGGCAATATGCAAATTAACCGTCACTCAGTCACAAAGATGGAGGCGCCCATAGCAGCCAGGACGCTGGACGCTGGTAACCAGCTCCAGCATCCCGCATGCCCCTGCCTGCGGAGAGAGGGCAGATGGGCAGGCCTCTGGGGTGTGGGACGTTGGCGTCATTGCCGACCGGGTCGAGGGACCTGTGTACAAATTCGTGCACTGGGGCTCTAGTAGCACAATAAAAATTAGGACACCTGTTTAAGGATCGTTAACTTTTGCTTTAAAGCAACCATAGCCCACATAATGGAAAAGGACAATCATATTCATGTCTAAGAACAGTGAACGCTGCAACCCCCTACTTACCAACATGTGAAGGCCAAACAGTTATGTGAGGATGGGAGTGATACCAGCCCACCACTCTCATGGGACGACCTGTCAGTTCAGCCAACCTGTGTGTCTGTCAAGGTATTTTCAACTTGTGGGAATAAAAAGCAGTGACGCTGACAAGGGCTCAGAAAGTATCCTGAGGTTTAAAACGAACCTTTTACAATTGAATGTCAATGAAAGAATGAAGTAAGGTCAATATCCAGAATTTCCCAGACTTGCTATTTAAAAACAGAGTCTCTCTCTCTCTCTCTCTCTCTCTCTCTCTCTCTCTTTAAGTGAAATCCACTCAATTGCCATTATTGTATATAGTTACATTCTCCATAGCTAATGTTTGATCGCTGAAATACTTACCACTGTGCTGTCTGGAAAAACTTTTCTAAATCTTCGGAAGTCACTTACGTTATTAACTGGAGTACTCTTCTGTTCTCTCTCTCTCTCTCTCTCTCTCTCTCTCTCTCTCTCTCTCTCTCTCTCTCTCTCCATCCTAATCCCATTTTTGAAAAATACAAGATTTAAAAAATTCATTTGCTTTCTCTCTGGCAGGCTACCAAGGTCAACCATAGCAAGCAGGGTGCTCTTGTTACAGGAGAAGCAGCGGCTAGGAAAATTCCAGGGCAGGAGGAATAAGGTAAACTGAGACAGGAAAGTTCACACAAGGCCAGAGCGTGTGGGCAATCTGCAGCTGGCCTGCGAATAACAAGCCATTATCTTCCGCAGCCAAGGGCACCTGGGAGCAAATGGTTAAAAGCCTCCCTAAGGAAGGAATGCGGGGAAGGAGGGGGCAGGGAGAAGGAAAGAAGGGGCAGTTTTACTCCCTAAACAGAGATGCCAGGCGTCTCAAGGTTTGGGAGATAAAATGGCCCGGTGCTTCTCATGAATTCTGGGAAGGTCACAGCAAAGTTTAAAGGGACCTTGAGAGTCAACTCTAGCAAGATATTCAACAAGAGACCCTTTGAGACCTACAGGCAGGAGGGCATACAACGCCCAGAACGCTTGCCAGATACACACTTTTCCGGGTTCGCCGGGAAAGCCCATCTGTGCTCCCAGCTGGTTGAAATGAAACGTATTTGCTTGCCTTGCTTCTTTCATAAATTCGCTTGCTTTAATGGCTTCGATAAATTGGCTTTATCACCATGCAATCATCTGCAATTTTCTCATGCGAATTCATTTCTATGAGAAGACAAGACTCGAGGTTGGGGACAGCGCTCTCCCTCTGACTCAGGAGACTGTCCCGTAACACCTCGGGTGTCTGTGTGAGGTGCCTGTCACATGTGCAGAGATCAAATGAACCTAGTTCCGTCTCCCCACTTGTGTAGGAATAGCCCCCAAAGGAATCTTGTCCTCCTCTGTTCTGGAAATAAAAATTTCCCGTAATTCTGAGGCTCTAACTGGAGATGAGAACTCAACTCAGAGCCGAGACCGGTTTGGCTCAGTGGATAGAGCGTTGGCTTGCAGACTGAAGGGTCCCAGGTTCGATTCCGGTCAGGGGCACGTGCCTTGCTTGCGGGCACATCTCTACTGTGGGGCGTGCAGGAGGCGACTGATCGATGTCTCTCTCTCATCGATGTTTCTGACTTTCTATCCCGCTCCCTTCCTCTCTGTAAAAAAATCAATAAAATATATTAAAAAAAAGAACTCAACTCAGAGCCCTGGCTGGTTTGGCTCAATGGAGAGAGCGTCAGCCTGCGGACTGAAAGGTCCCAGGTTCGGGTCCAGTCAAGGGCATGTACCTTGGTTGCAGACACATCCTCAGTGGGGGCTGTGCAGGAGGCAGCTGATCAATGTTTCTCTCTCATCGATGTTTCCAAATCTCTATCCCTCTCCATTCCTCTCTGTAAAAAAAAAATAAAAATCAATAAAGTATATTTTAAAAAAAGAACTCAACTCAGAGCCAAAACTGGTTTGGCTCAGTGAATAGAGGGTCGGCCTGTGGACTGAAAGGTCCTGGGTTCGATTCCGGTCAAGGGCACATACATCAGTTGCAGGCACATCCCCAGTGTGGGTTGTGCAGGAGGTGGCTGATCCATGTTTCTGACTCTATCTCTCTCCCTTCCTCTCTTTAAAAAAATCAATAAAATATATTAAAAAAACAACAACAACTCAACTCAGAGATAAGCTCTCCCCTTCAGATGCTGCTCAGTGAGACTATTGCTGCGAAAGTATAAAATGCTGGCTCACTTCCCTGCAACTCACATTAAAACACAATAACCTTTTTTTATACGACTGAGGCTAAGAAAGAATACTCTCTAAGCAATCTTTTCTTTTCAGTTGCCAAGAAAAATTAGTTAAGCGCTGTAAAGCCCCTTTCTTCAGCTGCAGATTGGGGGAGTCCAGGTCACACAGTGGCGAGCCAACGAGGTCATCCCAGCAAGTAGCATTTTGTCTGGCACGGAGGACGGGCCTAATAGACACTCACTGTCCCGTCAGTGCATTAACACCGTGTCCAGCCATCCCGCTCCCACTTTGAGAACGGACCAGTTTTAGCTGGAAGTGACCATACCTAAGCACAAGAGCACATACCTTTTCTGGGAATTTTATTCTGGCAGCGTTTGTAGAGTTTGTTTGCTTAAATACCAATGAATGGGTTTGCCGCTTCTGGCTCAGATGGAGTAGCAGGGACTGGGCTTATCTCCTGCCTGGGACAAGCAAATAAACAATGATATGAAACAGGAAGGCCAGGAAATGGGAAAATATACAAGGTGAGGCCTGAGCGAATGTCCAGGCCACCGAGCAGGAGAGGGAGCCCGGCTCCCTGGGTCTGGGAGATGGAGCGGACAGTCCCGCAGCTGGAGTTGGCAGGGTGGAGGGCTGGGGAGAGAGCAGCAGAAGGAAACACTCTGGGGATCCACAGAGGGTCCCCCTGGAGTATCCCCGAGACCACTGATCAGCACAAGTGCATGAGGAGACTAAGTATGAAGTTCAGATCATAGGAAGCAAATGTGCCATTTGACCATACTTTGGTCATATTTTACATGGAATATGGCATTCAGTTTTCAGCATTACATTTGTTTCATGAGAGGCAGCCTCAAAAAGAGAATCCTTCCAAACAACATAGACCAACATAGTAAAAAGCCTAGAAATTAAATGATACGAGGAAAACTGGGGAAGAGGGGCATAAGGGATTGAAGGGGGGGGGAGGATGAAGGGATTCCTCATAGAGTTCATTGTCATAGGATTTGACCTTGGGATTTCTGGGCATTTAAGAGAAGGAATGTTAGAAATTTCTAAGTCTTCAATAAAATCCATTCAAAAGGAGAAGGGGACAAAAATTCTGATGAACCGCCTGGCCGGCGTGGTTCAGGGGTTGAGTGTTGATCTAGGAACAAGGAGGTTCGAATCCCAGTCAGGGCACATGCTGGGTTGCAGGCTCCATCCCGTGTGGGGCTTGCAGGAGGCAGCTGACCCATGACTCTCTCTCATCATGGATGTTTCTCTCTCTTTCTCCCTCTTCCTTCCTCTCTGAAATCAATAAAAATATTTTTTTAAAAAATTCTGATTAACCAAGCAATTGGATCTAAGGGGTGAATCTGAAAAGTGGGAGTCCCCAGGAAGAAGAAAACTTGTGAAACCTCCTCCTAAAGGGGCGAAGGTAGCAAACAGAGGGACCTGGCTTAGACGCCCCGACGCACATAACAACCGCCCATCCACCACTAAGGATATCTCCGCCTCCGTTGAGGCCGCAGAGAGCTGCTCTGGCGAAATTTCCACGCGGTCCTTCCTCTTATCAGAACGTCGCAAGATGATGACAGAATGAATGTGAACAATTCTGACGGTGTCAATCTAAGGGAAAAGCCACAAAAATGTTTACTTCTGTCTCTCTCCAACCTCTCTCCCTGCAGTTCTAGAATCGCATCGTATGACATTAGCAGGTCAAAGATTCCTTTATAAAAAACTGACATTCTCCCCACAAATAATGGAATGTTTCAAATAAAAGACGTCTAACCTCACCATATGCATTTCAGGACAAAAAACTACTACAGCTAATATTTAGATCCCAGGAAGGACGTTTTGAATGAGCAACTTATAATCATTTGGTTCACTATGTGTGAGACACGGTCACACAAAAGAATACAATTTTCAGAGTGCTCAAAATTGAACTGTTTAATAAATTAAGGCTACAGAAGCTCAGAGGAAAGGAGTCACTTAGATTAGAAAAAGAATCTTCTTAGGAAAGGCATACAAGCATTCGTATTTCCTGACTGCTGTGGGTATGTGTGCATGCATGTGTGTGTGTGTGTGTGTGCGTGCATACATGTGTGTATGTGCATGTGTGTGTGTGTAGATAGAATTTCTGAAGATGCCAAATGGATGCAGGTGATATGCTCAGGAGACAAGTTGGCCAACCGATTTGAAGACAAAACTTAAGATGGAACGGTAGATAGTAAGGCCGAGAAAGAAGATTAAAGGAAAAATGTGCAGGCCCTCAAATGTCAACCCATGACCTGCAGGATGAACTGGCCAAAGGAAAATATTTCAGATGGCCTGGACATGAAGGGATGATAACGTACTGGACTAACTGGATGACAGAGATGGAAGAAAGAGATTGGAGATTCGCGAAGAAGGAAGAATCCACAAGATATGGTAGCTTATGGACCAGGGCTGATAGAAGACAGGAAAGTATCAAGGATGACTGGGAAGTTTTAAGGTTGAAATGGTGAAACGGAGGCAGATCTAAGGTTAGCAAGGATCAGGATGGAAGGAAGGAAGATGAGGGAGTTGACCTGGGAGGAGAGGATGCAAGTAAAAGCAAGGAAGAGTGGGGAGAGACAGCCCAGAGGTCCAGGCCTACATCAAGTGGGGGGAGGGTCCCACATGTCGGATGGAGTACATTAAGGGGAGCCCAGAAGGATGACGGAGGAGTCAAAACCAGAACAATGAAATGGTTCACCAGTTTCAGGGGAAAGATGGGTGTGGCATTGCCAGATGTTGCAGGGACATGGGTAAAATCTAAGAGGAGATTTTTGAGTAAGCTACAGACCTACACAGTGCAGTACAGCAGCCATTATGCAATGTGGCTACTGAGCTTGAAATGTGGTCCCCTTTCATGCCTTTGTCTACCTGGTGAACTCTCTCATAGCCTTTAAATTCCCATTGATGAGCCTTTAAAAGCTCATCCTTGCCAAAACCGGTTTGGCTCAGTGGATAGAGCGTCGGCCTATGGACTGAAAGGTCCCAGGTTCGATTCCGGCCAAGGGCATGTATCTTAGTTTCGGGCACATCCCCAGTGGGGGGCGTGCAGGAGGCAGCTGATCGATGTCTCTCTCTCATCGATGTTTCTAACTCTCTATCCCTCTCCCTTCCTTTCTATGAGAAATCAATACAATATATCTAAAAAAAAATAAATCTCATCCTATAAGGAACTGATTATTCTCCGCTGTCATAGGTTTTTTAATAATACAAATACACATCTTTGCTAGAGTTTATATCAAACTCTTTGTTGAAATAATTTCCTCCTCTACTAGAATGTAAGATCCCAAGAGCAGGGAGCATGTTTTAGTTATGTTTTTACCCCAGTGAGCATACTGTGTCTGGCAGGCACAGAGTATATATACAATCTAGAAAACCAAAAGTAGAGACGGAAAGACACTTGACCTTCCAAGGAGCAACAAGACAAAGAGCTGACTTTTCGTTGTAGTTTTGATTTGTATTTCCTTAGTAGATAGTGAAGTCAAGGACCTCTTCATGTATCTGTTGGCCATTTGTATGTCTTCTTGTGAGAAGTGTCTGTTCAGGTCCTCCACCAATTTTTTAATTGGATAATTATTTTGGCGTTAAGTTGGATGAGTTCTTTCTAGTTTTGGGGATATTAACACCTCTGTGTCTGTGCTGTTGTTTGCAAATATTTTTGTTTATTTTGGTGGTTTCTTTTGTTGCGCAGAAGCTTTTGTGTTTGATATAGTCCCATTCCTTTATTTTTGCTTTTACTTTCTTTGCCTTTGGGGTCAAAGTCATAAAATCTTTTCTAAAACCAAAGTTCATAAGTTCAGTACCTATGCTTTCTTTCTGTGTAATTTATTATTTCCGATCTTATATTTAGGTCTTTGATCCGTTTTGAGTTTATTTTTGTATATGGAGACAAACAGTAGCCTAATCTCATTCTTTTGCATGTAGCTTTCCAATGTTCCCAACACCGTTTATTTGTTTATTTTTTATTTTTGTTAAATCTCCCCCCTGAGGATATTTTTCCCATTGATTCTTAGAGCAAGTGAAAGGGGAGGAGGAGGGGGAGGGAGGAAGGGAGGGAGAGAGAGAGATTGAGAGGAACATCAATGTAGGAGAGAGACATTGATGGGTTGCCTCCCACATGCACCCCCATGGGGACTGGAGATCGAACCTGCAATCCTTTGGCGTATGGGGCCCATGCTCTAACCACTTAGAAACACAGGCCAGGCTTTCCAGAACCATTTACTGAAGAGGCTTCTTTTCCTCCATTGTACCATCTCACACCTGTTAGAATGGCTATTATCAACAAGGTAAGTAATAACAAGTGTAGGAGAGGATGTAGAGAAAAAGGAACCCACATTCACTGCTGGTGGGGATGTAAACTGGTACAGCCACTATGGAAAACAGTATGGCCCGGCCGTTGTGGCTCAGTGGTTGGCATCAAGCTATGAACCAGGAGGTCATAGTTCAATTCCCAGTCAGGACACATGCCCGGGATGCAGGCTCAACCCCCCATAGGGGGCATGCAGGAAGCAGCCAATCAATGAGTCTCTCTCGTCATTGATGTTCCATCTCATTCTCCCTCTCCCTTCATCTCTCTGAAATAAATAAAAACACTTTTTTTTTTTAAAAAGAAAATAGTATGGATGTTCCTCAAAAAATGAAGAATAGAGTTGCCATATGCCCCAGCAATCCCTCTCCTGGGTATCTACACAAAGAATTGAAAACATTTATTTGCAAAGATATATACACCCCTATGTTCATTACTGCATTATTCATAGTGTTCAAGACATGAAAACAACCAAAGTGTCCTTAATGGATGACTGGATAAAAATATGGTACATATATACAATGGAATACTACTCAGCCATAAGAGGAGCTGAAATATTGCCATTTGCAACAACATGGATGGATCTTGAGAATATCATGCTAAGTGAAATAAGTCAAGAACCATATGATTTCACTCGTGTGGGATATAAAACTAAAAGCAACAAATGAACAAACAAGAGAAACAAAAAACTCAGAAACCAACAATAGTTTGGTGGTTACTAGAGGGAAGGGGGTTGAGGAGTGGTAAATAGTAAAGGGGGTCAAAAGTATAGTGATGAAAGGAAACTTGACTTTGGCTCGTGGGTACACAATGCAATATATAGATGATGTACCATAGAGATGTACTCTTAAAACATATATAATTGTATTAACCAATGTCACCCAAATAAATTTATTTTTTAATATATTTTATTGATTTTTTTTAGAGAGGAAGGGAGAGGGGTAGAGAGTTAAAAACATTGATGAGAGAGAAACATCGATCAGCTACCTCTTACACACTCCCTACTGGGTATGTGCCTGAAACCAAGGTATATGCCCTTGACTGGCATTGAACCTGGGACCCTTGATTCTGGAGGCCGACACTCTAGCCACTGAGCCAAACTGGTTAGGGCAATAAGTTTAATTTTTTAAAAAGAAAAAAAGAGCTGACTTTTCAATAGAAACAATCAAAGCCTAAAAAGAATGAGGTAACATTGTTAGTGTGCAAAAAATAGATCTGCCAACCAATGCTTCTATAGTCAAAGAATAGAACCTTCAGAATTGAAGGCAAAATACAGATAGTCACATATGCAACAAGTTGAGAGAATTCATTATCAGCACAGAAATACTAAAGAGAGTTCTTCAGGAAGAAAGAAAATCCCAGCTATGAAGGAAAGAATAAAGAGCACTGTAAAGAGTAAAATATGTGTGTAAATGTAAGTAAATACTAATTGTACAAAACAGTAATAATAATGTCATGTGGTGTGTAAAATATCCATAGAATTAAAATGCATGACAGCACTAATCCAAAAGGTGGGAGGGTGATACGAAATTAAAGTGTTTTTAGGTTCTAGTATTAGCAGAGAAATAGTAAATATATATATATCCATTTGTATTAGACTAACAAGTCAAAAATATCCTAATATATAAAAACCCTGGGTTGTAATGACCAGTAACGACCAGAGGCTGACCATACAGAAAGCAGTGCTGGCCCCGCCCCCAAGCAAGCAGTAAGGGGCAATCAGGCAGGCAGGCAGAGTGGTTAGGGATGATCAGGTAGGCAGGTAAGTGGTTAGGAACTATCAGGTAAGCAGGCCAGCAGTTAGAGGAGATCAGATAGGCAGATGGCCCCTCGCTAGGCTAGCCCTGTTCCCAAGCAAGTAGTTAGAGGCAATCAGGCAGGCAAGCAGAGTGGTTAGAGATGATTAGGTAGGCAGACCAGTGTTTGGGGTAATCAAATAGGCAAGCCGGCAGTTAGGGGTGATAAAGTAGACAGGTAAGTGGTTAGGGGAGATCAGGTAGGTAGGCCAGTGGTTAGGGGTGACCAGGTAGGCAGGCAGGTGGTTAGAGGAGATTAGGTAGGCAGGCCAGTGGTTAAGGGTGATCAAGTAGGCAGGCAAGTGGTTAGGGGAGATCAGGTAGGCATATGTCCCCTCAATGGGCTGGCCCCACCCCCAAGCAAGCAGTTAGGGGGAATCAGGCAGGCAGGCAGAGTGGTTAGGGGTGATCAGGTAGGCAGACAGCCTCTCACCTGGCTGGCCCCGTCCCACCCACCCCACCCCCAGCAAAGAAAGAGGGAGACCCAGGCCAGCTAAGCTATAGCACCTCAGCCTGTCACCTGCATGTGATGGCAGGGAGGGAGAGCAGCACTGCACAGATGGCAAGCAGTGGCCATGGCAGGGGTGGGGCCAGCTGCCTGCAGCCCAGGGAAGGAAAGCCCCGAAAGGCTCTTATCTCAGGTCAGGCCTAGGGGCCCTACCTGAGGGGTCCCAGATTGTGAGAGGGTGCAGGCTGGGCTGAGAGAACCCCCCACAAGTGCATGAATTTTCATGCACCAGGCCTCTAGTATATTATAATATGTAGGATAACTACTAAAAGGAAAGTAAAAGAAGGCTATAACTAATTAATCAACATGGAATAATAAAACACAGTCAATGAATCCAAAAGAAGGCAAGAACAGAGAGAAGAACATAAAGCAAAGTGGGTCAAATATAAAGCAAAAAGATGGCAGCAATAACCCATGCATATAAATCATTACAATAAAGGTAACTGGGCTAAATATTCCAATTAAAAAGATTATCAAACTGGATTATCAAAACTATAGATTCCTCTTACCATTTGCAGCAACCTGGATGGAACTGGAGAGAATTATGCTAAGCACAATAAGCCAGTCAATGAAGGAAAAATACCACATGATCTCACTCATTTATGGATAATAAAGAACATTATAAACTGATGAACAAAAAGATAGGTACAGAAGCAGCAAAGCATCAAACAGACTGTCAAATTACAGCAGGAAGGTTAGGGAGAGGTGGGGTAGGTAAGAGATCAACCGAAGGACTTGTATGCATGCATATAAGCACAACCAATGGACACAAGACACTGGGGGATTAGGGTATTCATGGGAGTGGGGGGGGGCAATGAGGAGATATGTACACATGTAATACATTAATAAAAAAATTAAAAATTAAATGATAAAAACACACAAAAAACTATAGATTCCTAATAATACACACTTTGAATATTAATACACAGAAAGGCTAAAACATAAAAGAATGGAAAAGATATGCTATGCCAACACCAACTAAAAAGATAAAGTTCCTGAAATCTTATGAAGTTTAATATCTACAATCAGACCTCATTTCTCAAACCTCTCCCATTTCCAACAATTCGGTTCTTGACCAAGTTGTTCAGAGAAAAGGTCTCTGTTAAAGCCAACTTCCACCGACAATCCTTTCAAGCCGATACCTCTCAGACAATAAAGGAACCAATGCCTTTGTGGCTGGTGAAATCAGCAGATTAGCACCATTTTAGAACATAAAGAGGCCCCCAAGAACGCCAGTGTTGCTAAGGATGTGAAAGGAACTGGTCGCAGGCAGTGAAGAGGTAGAAAGCCTGTTGCTGATTTGGATAAAGGAAAAGCGGTTCGGCAGTGAGAGCACTTCGGAGGCGGTGATGTGTGAACAAAGATGCTGCATGCTGCCCCGAAGGACATCCCTGGACCAAACGCTGAAAGCCATTCCTCTAAGGCTGGCAGGGGAGGTTCGATAAACTTCAGAAAAGAGGTGTTTATTTGCACCTTAGACAGTACATTAGACATGTACTGTATATAAGAAAAGTTATAACAAGGAATCATTTGGGGGGTCTGGAACAGATTAACTACTTATAATGGGAGAAAATGATTCAGTTTTCCAACAAATCACTTTTCGAACAGCCTTCTGGAACGAATTAAGTTCGAGAACTGAGGTGCCACTGTATTTGGATGGTACAAACTGACATAGAACTTAAGATAAGGGAATAGACTCTTGAAGAATAAATTTATGTCATTAAGATTGGAAATGCATTTTTGTAGGAGTTGATGCCAGGGGTGAATAATCTCTTTGTCACTAGTCAGAGAAGGTTCAGCATCCAAGAAGAGTGAGCAAAAGAAATTCAGGATAGAATGGCAAGACCAGCCCAGGAATAGATGAAAAACAAAAATAAAACAAGCATAAAGGCCACCAAGGACTATCCCTGAAAGCCACAGGTAGCTGAAGGGCCAGAGGAAGACTGTTATGGTCACAGTCACATAAGAGGTAAGATATTCTAATGTGGCTAGATAGGCCCCTACACCTTTTCAGTCTTGGAATTAAGGTACTAAAAACCAGTTCCTTTTGTTCCTGTGTCTTGGCAAACTATGGCCTGACTTGGCTGCTTTACACCAAATCTGACCACATTCTTTCATGCATGCACTGCAGCTGCTTTTGTGCTACAATGCAGAGCTGAGTAACCGCAACAGAGACCGCAGGGTCTCGGCCCACAAAACTAAAAATATTTACCATCTGGCCCTTTCCAGAAAGTTTGCACCGCCTGGCGTGGCTTTCCATGGGTAATGGGCACATAACGCTCATTTCCTATTGTAGAGGACTTACGTTCATTCATACAAGATGTATTTATTGAGTATATCCTATACGGAAGGCACTATAGAGTGGCCTAAGTGTACAATGATAAACAGGATACAGTAGTGACATCCAGGAAGAGAGACAGGGAAACAACTCCATGACAACATATAAGCACTGTAATTGATATGCTCAAGGAGCTAGGGGAGCACAGGGGAAGCTATCTAAGCTAGCCTACAGGTCAGGGCAGGCTACTGAAAGGACGAAACTGGCACCCAGGCTGAACGTCCAGGGATAAGTTGTTAATCAAATGGAGAAGAGGGAAGCAATCCATGTGTAACAACCAGCAGATACAAGGAGTGAAACAGCAGAGCATCATGTCAAAACTGACATAATTTACCATGGTTAGAACTTGGATCCATGTAAAGAAATATCCTATATAATAAAACCCTAATATGTAAATCGACCAAATGGCAGAATGACCGGTCGCTATGATGTGCACTGACCACAAGGGGGCAGATGCTCAACACAGGACCTGCTCCCTTGGTGGTCAATGCGCTCCTACAGGAGGAGTACCACTCAGCCAGAAGCTGGGCTCAGAGCTGGCGAACGCCAAGCCTCTAGTTCGATCTAATAAAGAGGGAATATGCTAATTGACCCTCACACCATCACAAAGATGGCAGCGTCCACAGCCAATAAGGAGGGAATTCACTAATTGACCACCCACCTGCAAAGATGGCGGCAACCATAGCCAATAAGGAGGGAATATGCTAATTGACTGCCCCACCCCCAAAGATGGCAGCACCCACAGCCAATAAGGAGGGAATATGCTAATTGACCGCCCCACCCTCAAAGATGGCGGCAACCATAGCCAATAAGGAGGGAATATGCTAATTGACTGTCACATCCTCAAAGATGGTGGCGCTCACAGACACAAGATGGAGGCACCCAGTCTCCTCAGCCTCCCAGCCACTCAGGGCCAGCCCGAGGCACAGGCAAGCCTCCGATGGCAGCTGCCCAGGTGCCCAGGGCCACTCGAGGCTCAGGTAACCAGGGTTGGCCAAGGATTGTGCTGCCAGCAATGGCAGCAGCAGAGGTATGATGGGGCATCACCTTCCCCTATTTGCTGGGTCACCTTCCACCCCTGAGGGCTCCTGGACTGTGAGAGGGGGCAGGTTGGGATGAGGGACCCCCCTCCAGTGCATGAATTTTCATGCACCGGGCCTCTAGTAAGGACATAAACAGAAATGAGATCATGACAGGCCCTGAATGCCTCACTGATGGGACTTCATCCTAAGGATTTTAAGCAGAGGTATATCAGACTTATGTTCTCAAAAGATCACATCCTAAGCAGCAAGAAAGGACTAGCATCAAGAGAGACTCGAATCAAGGAAACTAATGGAGAGGCTAGCATAGGAATGGAAGAAAGAAGTGATGAGGACCTCAGATAAGGTAGCAGTAGTTGGAATGAAGCACCAGACACAAATATGAAAGCAATTTAGGCTTATGGCTCTCAATGGCAGGCAGTGGTTACCAAACGTGGCTGCACATAAGAATTGCCTGGATAGCTTTTCCAAATTCTATTGCTCAGGTCACAACGCAGACCAATTGAACAACCCTCAGGATTCTGTAAAGATTACTGGGTGACTCCAGGCTTGGGAACTACTGTGGCAGTGATGTTGGAGGGATTGAGGAAGAGGAAAGTTCAGTTTTGAACATGTTAGTTTAAGATGCCTGTGTTTAGCCCATCCAGTGTTGCTAGGTGGTTGAGCACTGACCTATGAAACAGGAGGGCATGGTTTGAGTCCAGTCAGGGCACATGCCTCGGTTGCAGACTCAATCCCCAGTGGGGGTGTGGAGGAGGCAGCCAATCAATATCCCTCTTCTTTCATCTCTGAAATCAATAAATAATCTATATAATAAAAGCCTAATATGCTAAGTGTCCAACCGTTTGACCAGTCACTATGATGCATACTGACCACCAGGGGGCAGATGCTCCAACCTGTAGGTTAGCTTGCTGTGGGGTCTGGATGATGGGGAGCAAGATGGGCTGGACATGCCCTGGAGCTCGCCTGGGGTCCCTTCCTGGCCTCGAAAATATTTCTTCTAATTAATGTCCTTTCAATGTGCATGAATTAGTGCACCAGGCTTCTAGTGTATATTAGTGTGTATGTGTACACACACACACACACACACACACACACACACACACACACTAGAGGCCCAGTGCACAAAATTCATGCAGAGGGGGTAGAATCCCTCAGCCCAGCCTGCACCCTCTCCAATCCAGGACCCACAGGGGATGTCCAACTGCCTCTAGCAATAGGAGACTACTGGCCCCTAACTGCTCGCCTGCCTGCCTGATGGCCCCTAACCACCTCTGCCTGCCTGCCTGATTGCCCCTAACTGCTCCCCTACTGGCCTGATTGCTCCTAACTGCCTCTGCCTCACCTCACACCCAGGGCCCAGGATTTCCTCCTCCGGCTGGTTGCAGGCACTCAGGACCCAGGCTTCCCTCCCTCTGTCCAGCCACAGTCACCTAGGACCAGGAGGGCTTCGCCCAGGCCGCAGGAGCAGGAGCAGGCACTGGCACTGGCACTGGCACCGGCACTGGCACCCAGGACTGCAGGGAGGGCAGCTTGTTCCTCTCCTGGGTCGCAGCCTGGCTGGTCCCCATTCCTCTCTTACCAGTGCTGACTGTCTGAGCTGTTATGGCATGAGGGCATGATGACCATTTGCTCTTTATTATATAGGATATTCTATAGCTTGGAATAATTTATACTAACTAGTATCTACTGGTTAACAATGACAGTCAAAATAGCCAATATTTATTGTCTACCTGCCATGTGTCAGACACTTGTAAAAGGGCTTTTCATGTATTAAATCAACTCTCCCAATGACCCAGTGAGGTTAGTACTATTGTTATACCCATTTTACAGGTGAGTGTTTTACTTCCATTACCCAAATCCAACTTTCCCAACAACTCTATGAGGTTGGTGACGATCATTATCTCTGTTTTGCAGATAAAAAAATGAGAAGCTCGAGGATGTTAAGTAACGTGCCCAGAGTCACACAGTAAGTATCAGAGAAAGGATCTGAAGACAGATCTCTCTAACCTCAATGTCTGTTGCAACTAAAGCCACAGGAGAGGTAATGTTGCCAGCTGACGTGACTCAGAGGTTGAGTGTTGGCCTATGAACCAGGAGGTCAGGGTTCAATTCCTGGTCAGGACACATGCCCGGGTTGTAGGCTCGATCCCCAGTGGGGGGTGTGCAGGAGGCGGCCCAATCAATGATTCTCTCTCATCATTGATATTTCTATCTCTTTCTCCCTTTCCCTTCCTCTCTGAAATTAATCCTATATAATAAAAGCGCAGCGGCCATAATGGCATAACAAGCTGAACGACCACTCAACTAGTAGCCATGAGGTGCATCAACCACCTCTCGGTCCCTTCCCCTTCCCCCAGGCCCACAGGCTCTGATCACCGCATGGTGAATGGAGAACTGGGTGGGTGGTGGCAGGGGGGGTGGGGGGGAGAGAGACTGGGGACTGGTGAGGGGAACCGGGTGGGTAGCGGCAGTGGGGTGGGACTGAAGACTGGCAAGCTGGCCCTAATCACAGGCTAGGCCTAGGGACCCTATCTGTGCATGATTTCGTGCACTGGGCCTCTAGTAAAAATATTTTTAAAAAAAATTCTGGGAAGAGAAGGAGGCCAAGGCAGAAACTTAGAGAATGATTAATGTATAGGCAGGCTTGGAAGAGTCCAAAAAGAATAGGGAACGGGAGGAATAAGGAGATACCACACACACACACACAAAAAAAACACACACACAAAATAAACAAAAACCTTCATGGGAGTTCTGAGTTCCAAATTGAAAGATTAAGAGAAGCACCAAAAAACAATCCAGGGATGTAGCAATGAGGAGGGGCTGGAGAGGCAGGACCGGAAAGCAGCTTTGGGTGGGTTTGAATGGAGAAGGTAAAGAAGGTCTGGCTAGTAAAGGAAGGATGTGAGAGTAATTACTACAGGGAGATACAGGATTGAGAAGTGATTTTTCCTTCCCTTCTGAAAATGAAAGTGATGTAAGCATATTTGTATCCCAAGGGAAAAGAGCCAGATGACAGGAAAAGATTGAAGACACAGAAGAAAGACAGGGTATTTCTTTTTTTTAATATATTCTTATTGATTTCAGAGAGGAAGGAAGAGGGAGAGATAGAAACTTCAATGATGAAAGAAAATCATTGATCAGCTGCCTCTTGCACGCCCCCCTACTGGGGAGCGAGCCCACAACCCAGATATGTGCCCCTGGCCAGAATAGAACCTGGGACCTTCCGGTTCACAGGCCGAGGCTCTATCCACTGAGCCAAACCGGCTAGGGAAGTGGTCGGCAAACTGCAGCTCGTGAGCCACATGCAGCTCTTTGGCCCCTTGAGTGTGGCTCTTCCATAAAATACTACGGCCTGGGCGAGTCTGTTTTGAAAAAGTGGCCTTAGAAGAAGTTTAAGTTTAAAACATGTGGCTCTCAAGAGAAATTTCAATCGTTGTACTGTTGGTATTTGGCTCCATTGACTAATGAGTTTGCCGACCACTGGGCTAGGGCAAGACAGGGTATTCCATAAGCAAGGTCCTTGAAGAAGCAGCAGCTCTGGGTAGGGAATGAACTTCTTTCCTTCATATGGGAAGAAAGAAGGCCAAGTGGTTAACATGATGGAGTTTGTATACAGAGTTAATAAGTAGATGGAGTTGTTGCCCTATAGCTTTTATCACCTCTATCATCTGCTTGGCAGAAGGAGAGGACATACCGTATTTTCCGGCGTATAAGACGACTGGGAGTACAGTGGTACCTTGAGATACGAGTGCCCTAACATATGAGATTTTTTAGATACGAGCCGTCGGGCTAGCGATTTTTGCTTTGAAATACAAGCAACAGTTGAGATAGGAGTAATCTCACGGATCGGCCGGCTGCACACGACCCACCAGTTTACCACGACTCGAGAGTCTCATAGTTTCCCACGCCTCAAGGTTACAGAACGAATTAAACTCATATCTCGAAGTACCACTGTTTAAGACGACCCCGGACTTTTCCAGTTAAAATATAGAGTTTTGGCCGAAACTAGTTTGGCTCAGTGGATAGAACATTGGCCTGCAGACTGAAAGGTCCCGAGTTCGATTCCAGTCAAGGGCATGTACCTTCGTTGCAGGCACATCTCCAGTGGGGGGCATGCAGGAGGCAGCTGATCGATGTCTCTCATCGATGTTTCTAACTTTCTATCCCTCTCCCTTCCTCGCTGTAAAAAAATCAATAAAATATATTTTAAAAAATAGAGAGAGAGTTTTGGATATGCCCGCCCTATAAGATGACACCTGGCGTATAAGACGACCCCCGACTTTTGAGAAGATTTTCCCGGGGTTAAAAAGTCGTATTATATGCTGAAAAATACGGTAATTTTTGTTACTGTCTTTTACAAAGGCACTGGCCTGCACCATACTGAGGGAAAATTAACTGTTCCTATACAACAATTAGGTTGAAAAGCATGACACTAGACCATATGCCTAGAACAAACCAGAAAAGAGAAAGTCAAGGTACACTAAAAACTATGAGCTTTGGACAGTTTGCCTGTAAGGAGAGAAGGTTTTGCCTGAGTAGAGACTGGGACTCAGGATAAAAAGATAACAATGACATGAGCCAGCCAGAAAACAGATGTCAGCAAGGAGGAGAGCTGACAGTGATTACTCATCTTGATCAAATAGTAACAATTTGCTACAAAGAACAGAAAATTGGTCCCATTCCTAGTGAGTAGATTTGACTAGAGAGAACACATCACTCTGCCACAAATGCGGCCCTGCACAGAAGGGATCGATCCCGGGCTCAGGGCATCCACCAGAGCACAGAAACCCCTCCCCGACTGCAAGTCTCCGTCATGCAAATTCAAGCACACATACCTTTTCAGCGACTGTGCGCATTTCACTTCCAGTATATGTAAATTTGGAGTCACTCCTTTTGGGGATAAATTAGAAAAAAGGGAACAATAAAACCTTAGCAGAGACAAAGGAAGAAGAAGGGAAAGTAAACTGAAGCTAAAGCTGTGAGAAGCAGCCGGACACACACGCATGTGTGGCTGAGTGTATGAAGTTTGCATGGGCAAAGCTAAACTCCTGGTATCCTTGGTATTAAAGAGGTGGGCATGAGAGTACACGTTCTGCTATGCTTCCAGGTTTAAATTAAAACTTCGAAGCATCCAAGCTACTGGGCTCACCAGCAGGAGGCAGAAAGCCATGGAGATGGAAAAGCCAATAGATGAAGGAATGGGTCAATAGGGGGAAATGTCTCTTAATATGCACATTCTCTGCCACAAAGAAAATGACCAGCATCTCACTGTCATTTTAGGGGAAACAGAACATAAAACATATCAAGCAAGAAAATGGAAAATAATAGCACCATATCAGTCAACGAAATTCTATCTGTAAGAGCGTTCACACGTTCACTCATGATCTTGTTTCCCTAAACCAAGTTTAAGGTCACACATATATCAACTGAAAATCCTCCTACTAGGAAGTTAGGTGGAAACCAACCTTCAGGATTGGGAAGTTATTCAAAGTGTATCATTGAGGGAAGTTATTCAAAGTGTATCTGGAGCAGCCAGACTGATCATGGTAATCTAAAACACAATCCCCAAGCAATATTGCCAAGCCTGTCATCACTCTGGCTTAATGGCATATAGACCAAAAGATACGAGTAAACAAATGTTGACTTACCTGGTGTCATCATTCAACTAGAGTGAGAAAGAGGAGAAAACATTATTGATGACATTATGCTTATTTGATGCACAAGATACAGATTATACGAAAAACAGGGCATGCGAGCATGAAAAACTGGAGAATTTTTACTTCGGATTGTAAGCAGCTAAGCTCTTTCCTCATCCTCTTTCGCTCCTCTGCAACACTTTAACGCTGCAGAAACTTTGTGCTTGGAAACCATTTCCTCTCTTAGGTTCTTGGATACAAGTAAAATGCATCCTAGAAGAGAGATTGCAGCTGTCCTAACAGTGGTCAGTAGCGTGTTAATACACTGATGTCCTATTGTGCTCTATTGTCTTTCTGGCCTGATTTTCGGGTTTGGTCAATGGGGTGAGAACTCCAGATTTACATAAGAGGCCAGAGATTAGTAGAGAAAAAAGCTATCCCCCACCCCTAGTTTATGCGGAACGCTGGGGGGAGGGGGGGTGATGGGAGGTTAATCAAGCGTCAAGCAACCCGAGGATACCCAAACTCCAGGACAGGACCATCCCAAGGATCTGTCCCAGTATCAAAGCCAGGATGCCTGTGGCCTCCGCAGCCCTGGGGTGCTGTTCACACCGACCCCAAGGAAACGCCGGGCTGCTCATCAGGGTTCCGGCCAGGCTAACTCACTGACCTACTCACCTCCCCTATGCACAGTCCCATCACTTCCTCCTTCTCTGTGCTCAGGGCGTGGTTGAGACAAACTAGGAAAGCATCCGACTCCAGATGAACCGCCTGCACCGCCTGCACCACCTGCATCGCCATCTTGGTCCGACCCTGCTCACGTCCGCCCGGGGCCCACACTTAGGCCCGACCAACCCTGAGCTCCAGCAAGCGGGTTCCGCGGGGGCGGGGCTTGGGGAGCGCGGGCGGGGCGGGGCGGGCGCGAGGCGGGGGCGGAGCTTCGGGAGCGCGGGCGAGGCGGGCGTGTGTGACGGAGGCGGGGCCTGGGCGGGGGCGGGGCCTGGGCGGGGGCGGGGCGGCCCAGCGGCACCTGGGAGACGCCCGCGCCGGTTAGGGCAGGCGTGGCCGTCGGGGCAGAGGACTGTGGCCGGCCGCGGGAAGGGGTTCAGGCCAGGAGGCCGGGACGCAGGGGCGGCTGGGAGGCGGTGCTCCGGGGCCGCAGGCAGACGCGGTCTGTGAGCGGCGCCGGGGCTACGGGGCAGGCGCCTCGGGAGCGCCGGCGCCCATTTTGCCCGCCCGCTGACGCGGCCTACACGCACCAGGGACAACCCTGAGGCAGCTCCGCCGCGCGGGTCAGCCTCCTCCAGCCAGTGGGACGCTCTTTGGAAATTGCGTCCTAAGATAGTTAAGATTTTTATCTCGTTTTGTTGCTAAGTTGCGGCCCCTGAATTTTGTCCCACTCTCCCTGGACCACTTCCGCTTGCCGGCCCTTGCCTGGAAACTTCGGTACAGGTGACCTCGGCCCCAGATGCCCCTCGGCTTGCCCCAGGCTCACGTCCTGATCCCCGCTTGACTGGCCCGAGGTGGGGGAACCTGGAAGTTTTAGCCTCGCTGAATTCGAGGCGGATTAATTAGCCCAAGAAACATTATATTCATGTGAGTAACCTCTTGCAGAAACAGTGCTATACTGTGTCTGAAAAAGTATCACTCTCAAACTTGGCTGCTGCTACTCTTCTGCAAAGACTTTGACGTATCTGTTTGTTCCAGGGAAGGGGAATGGGGGAGACTTGCAGGTTTTATTCAAGGTCGGGGTGTATCACAGTAGTTATCCACGATCCGAGTTTCCTCGGTTCTCTTGTCTGGACGCTCCCAGACATGGTGAAATTAGAGGTAAAAGTAATTCTCTTTCGCCGTATGCCAAATGTGCCATGGGTTGAAAGGAGCGATCTTTCCACTCACAAGGTTAGGAATGAGCGTGGATTTGGGGAACGATTCCAAAATTAAAGACAAATCGATGCCGGGCCACCTCCACAAGCCCACCCGTGTTTCTGTTTGTCTGATCTCGCTTTCTATCTCTTCCCCGTGGAGTTTGGAAGCCAGGTAGACATGGCAGTACTGGAAAGGGAACATTCATACCTGAAGAGGTGTTGATGCTTTGCTCTTTTCTCCCTAGTCAGTCCCAACTCAAGTCTTTCCACGGATAGGGAGGGCCCTCGTGCAGTAGAACTATCTGTGGTGCGGATGCCAGCAACCTCCATTTTTCCCTAATGCTTCAGGATCACATAGCACAACTTTCCGTGATTCATTTGGATAATGATGACGCTCGGGAGAAATTTCAAGTGTGCAATGACATGGGACGCCCGTAAATTTCCGCTTAAGTTTCGGTTTTGCAACCACCGATTTTCAATGACTTTCCGTGGCTGGTATGGCTCTCCCCCGATGGGGCAAGAGTGGCTGTGAACGATGCTCAGGGATGGGATATTTGGAGTTGATAAATGGTCTTGAAGGCACCTTCGAAAAGGGAAAACACCTTTGTTGGTGGATGTTCATCTCATCATCTAGATTCTAGAAGGACATTCTCTAACGTTTATAATGCTCATGGCATACATGTTATCAAACGCTTACTCCTCTTATCTTGTTTTTAATAATCCTCCCCTGAGGGGATGTTTTTATTGATTTGAGCGAGAGAGAGAGAAGTATCATTTGGTTGCCTCCTGTGTGCGCCTCAACCTGGGACGGGACCTCCACTCCAGGTATGTGCCTTAACCGGGAATCGAACCTGTTGCCCACCCGGCCAGGGCTACTTCCCTCATCTTTAAGCGGGGGGAATAGAGTATTAATTTAATCAGGTGATTATGAAGAGTAAAAGTGTCAATGTATATAAAATACATAGGAAATGCTAAGTAATTGCTGACTAATTAATATGTTATTTTACAAATCAGAAAACAGGTGTAGGAAATGTATCTGAGGTCCCAAAGCTAGCAAGTGGCAAAACCGGGATTTATACACAGGCCAGTCTGATTCCAGGGCATATGTATCCTCATCCATTATAATGGGATGAGTTCATTAATTGACTTCAAGGGAAATAAGTGTATGTAACTGATTAATGTTTAAAAACCGTTAAAACACCTGGAAATTAAAGCAAACTGTCTTTTTAAAAAGACACAAAATAAATCTCTTCTGTAAAGGAAAAAAATAATGGTTTTACTTAGATTACTACTTAAGGAAACCTTCTATATTTTATATCATCCATTTAAAACCTAATTAATTTACAGAATCCCCTTACTAATAAATAGTCTCTCTAGGCCACCGTGGTCTCTGATTGTGGCATTAAGGTGACCCGATGGGGACAATCTCTCTTAGTGCCTTCATGGATGATAAAGCTATATAAACGCTTTTTTAATGTATTTGAATTTGCAGTTGGCAGTATACCTTGAGTTGAGAGGAACAAATGTATTGCAGTGCACCTTGTACCTAAGCTTATCTTGAGGTTTTAAGAGATTCATCCCAGTTCAAGGAGTCCTGAATTTTGTGAGCAAGTCTTACGTGCAGAGAAATGCTCTCTAGTCAAATAAATTTGGCAAGTGTTCCACGAAAGAAAGTTTCTTTACTACATAACCTGCCAGAGCGTTGACTGTGTTAACATGCTTTATGGCGCTGTCAGATTCCCAAACTTACTTGACCAAGGAAAAAGTTAGGAGCAAGTGTTGCAGGAGTCACGTTTAAAGAAACGGTGGCCCACTCATACAACCTGCGATTTTGTGGGCTCTGATCGAAATCCCTCTCACTCAGCCTTTGCTTTGACGGGTCTCTGCCGAGGATGTTGGTTAATGTTCACATGATGGCTTCTCAGCCCCTTGATCACGGCAGTCGCCTTTGACTGGGCCTTCATGCTCCCTGAGTAGTCGCATAAGCAAGTCCAGAGCGTATCGGCCTTTGGGTCACAACAGCACACCATGCTGCCTTCCGAGCATATTTTGTAATGATTCATAGGCCTCTGCAGTGATTCACAGTAACTCAGACCATCATCTCCAATTTGTTTGCCCACTGGAATAATTTCCTTTTCATGTCAGTGTAACCACTACAAGTTCGCTTTGTACAACAAATTGAAATGTCAATAATACCGCTTGTTGCTAGGACCTATCTGTGACGTTGAGATGGTACTGAAACCCTTTAACACTTGGTTTCTGCTTAAAAAAATGTAGCCACACTTACTTCTTTTGTACTTGAAACCCAGATTTGAATATATTTTCTTTGGATATTAGCATTCACCGGGTTTTTGTTTGTATCACTCCTTCCCGAAGCCCCAGGGAAGAGGAGAGGCGGGAGAGGCAGAGCTATGATATCTATTTGATTAGTATTTGAGACTTGGGGGCTGCCCAGTACTGTATCATTCCTGCTACTCAAGAGCTTCCAGTACTGTATTTGGGGAGAACCGGGACTTGTGAAATAAGCAGAGCAAACATGCAAAGCAATATATAATCAGAGGCTAAAATATGAGTTTAGACGTAAGTGCTATAGTGGTCATAGGGAGGCAAGAAGTTTTCATGGAGAAGGCAGACACTTGCACTTGGCCATAATAGTACATACTGAGGTGGAGAGACCCGAGGAGGCCTTTTAGGCAAGTGGCGAGCGAGAGCAAGAATATAGAGCTAAAATTAGCTGGTGTTTGGGAGAAAGTTTATCTCAAATACAGTGGTAGTGGTTCTTCCTAGAATTGGCGACAGATCGCTTGTAGCAACTGAAGCAGATGAAGGGGTTCAAGATAACTAGTAAATTTCTGCGGGAACCGGAGTGGTGATGTCGCCATTGAGATAAATCAGAATTTGGCTAAGAAGAAGGGGTTTCACTTTACGTGAATTTGAAATGAGGGAACCACGTAAGACAGGAAATTTGAAATGAAAGAGCCCTATAAGACAGGAGCTGACAATGAACTCAGCGTCAGGGTACACTGGGCAAAGCAACTGTGATGTTCTTAAATTATTCACTCAAATCAGACCATTTCTTAGATCTATAAAAGATACTTTCTACGTTCCTTTTAAGGGAAGGTAAACTAACAGCGTTTAGAAAAAAATCAGGCTCAGATTGTTGTTCTCGAACAAAGGGCTTAGTTTAATCCTTTCTGGCTCACTTTGTCCTGGGCTGCATCGTCCGTTCTGTTCTGGCATCTCATTTGTTCTGGACAGTCTCACTGGAGGGTTTAACAACCTGCAGTTCCTTTCCCACCCAGTGGCGACCCAACTGGAATAGGAGGCGTGTTTTGCAGGGAGATCTCCCAGCGTTGTACCTGTGCTCTGCCAAAAGTAGAAACACAGTGAAACTGCCGCACAAAATGCAAAGTGCGGGTGATGTTATTTGTGAGGCCCTGAAATGAGATCCAGGGCTGGGCAGGGGATGAATGAGTTTCGAGCCCAGTTTGCCCCATGTAAAGAGTTGGTCCAGGAGGTGGGATTGCTGTATATCCCTGGAAGGGCAGAGGGACTTGGGAAATCATAATTTAAACCCACACTGGTATGGAAACATGGATGCCTGTGACATCCTAAGTCAGTGGTTGGCAAACTCATCAGTCAACAGAGCCAAATATCAACAGTAAAACGACTGAAATTTCTTGTGAGAGCCACATTTTTTAAACTTAAACTTCTTCTAACGCCACTTCTTCACAATAGAGTCGCCCAGGCCATGGTATTTTGTGGGAGCCGCAGTTTGCTGACCACGGACCTAGGTGGAGAATTATAATTTTCTCCCACTCAGCTCCAAATCACCATTGTCCCAAAGCCTCTTGCAGCTCAGAAATTCCCTGAAGCTGCCTTAAATATTTTCCCTAATACGCATCCCCCCTTCTGGAAATGCCCAGCTTCTAGGCCTTTCTAAGTGAACCGATAAATAGGTCGTTTGCTCTTAAAACAAACTTGTAACTTCAGTTTAGAAAGCCATGCACATGATTTCGCCTTCACAGAATTACCTTTTAAAAGGAAAACTGCTTTTACATGGGGAATGGGGCGTCCGTCTGTCTTTCATAATGCATTCCTGCCCAAATAAGTGTGTCCTTAGGCACACTCCTACGCATACTCTGTTGCTAACTCCACTTCGCCAGACACTGCTTTGTGAATGCAAACTTGAGACCACTGCCCAGCTTTCTATAATGCTAGTCCTACATTTCCACAGAACTCCTTACCTTACTGAATTCTCGAGTGCTTTGTACTCAACCCAAGGCTCTCCCCGAGTGTCACTTCAGTGTCTTGCAGGGAGCCACAGATGGCCTTGGCTCTATTTAGACGGTGCACGTAGACATATATGAAGTTTGGTTCTGGTTGGTGGTTGCTAGTACCAGGTCACCTTGCTCACTGATGAGTTCATTCAAACCCAAAAAGTCACACCTGTGTCCTGTGCACGGGTGCTGCAGGCGTAGGTGGAGAAAAGCAGGGCTAGAATTGGAACTCAAAGCCCAGAATGGCAGGAGAGGATGTGGGGGCTCCACCCGATCGCCTCTGGGTTCACCAAGAGGGTATCTACCGAGACGAATACCAGCGCACGTGGGTGGCCGTCGTGGAACAGGTAACTTTCCGTTTTGCTTATTTCTTTATTGATTTTTTTTTGCTTTCAATCAACTTGGTTTCTAACTAGTCGCGGTATCCTGAAAGTCTTTGGTTTTATTTTCGATCATTTCTTTCCATCAGGGGACAAGCTTCCTAATGGCCAGAATCCAGCAAGTTCAGGTTCCCTTAGGTGACGCAGTTAGGCCAAGTCACCTTCTTACCTCCCAGCTACCTCTCATGTGGCAACTCTACCCTGAGCAGCGCTACATGGATAACAACTCTCGCTTGTGGCAGATCCAGCATCATTTAATGGTACACATGTTGCTTAATGGTTTTCCATCATATTGGGGCTCTTTGTGACAGAATCCTCCATAAACTTTTCTTTTTCTGACAGGTCAGGGGAGTCCAGGAGCTGTTGCTTAAGCTTTTGCCTGATGATTAACGTGGTATGTATTTTTGTTTCTCCGCTGTCTTTCTTCTTTCTCACTCTGTTCGGTTGTGGTGATTTTAATGATCTATTTTCTTCCAGGTGCTGGGATTCTAGGAAGAAATGCTCCTCTATTCTGTTCAGTATATGGCAATCACTTCATCCACCACTGCAGTGCACCCACCTGTGGGCCTGGGGGAGGGAGTGGGTTGAAAAACTGCTCAAGAACACAGAAGTTTAGGAAGGGTCATGAAGAACACCGCGAGTGGAACTGCAGAGAGGGGGTTACACAGGCAGAAAGCGAGTCAACAAAAGCACTTAGTCAGGATTCGTAACTTGAAATTGACTCCTTTGGAAATTGCCATAGAACCTTTAATGGACATCATCAGCCGGAACTGGGATCTGATGAATCCCACAAAAGTCAGCACCTGCTACACAACAGATGCTCTGATCACCAAGGACTTGGTACTGATTTAGAGAGAAGAGAGCAGCTCCTAGCAGCATCAACATCTATTGGTCGTTTCTTTGCCCTGCAGCAATTCACCTGCCTTTCCTTCTCCCACCCTGTAAATATCTTGGGTTTTGCTCCAGTGTTTCCCATCCCAGTACTGACCTAACTTGGATCTCCTAAGAACTTAGGGCGCTCTAGGGGGGAAAAAAGGAGGTTGTTTGCATTAATGAAATTAGCTACAAAGGCTCCTAGCCCTTTTTCTTTCTGAAATTGTGTCTTCAAATTCTTAGACGTTGCAAATGATCAAAATAGTGGGCACTTAAGATTATTCTCTGGTTACAGATAATTTTAAATAAGTCTTCTCTGTAAAAGTTCCAAAAAAAAAAACAACAACACAACAACAAAAACATTTTAGCTGCTAAACTAGCACTTAACTCAGGGCCAAATACTGCTGATCCCTAAAAAAGCATTTACAGATAATTTCCTGAGTTAAAATAGTTCTAACAGTTTACATGCAAAAAAAACAAAACAGAAAAAACCTTAGTTTGCTTTTTAAAAATCTTGGGAACAATAACTACCACGTAGCAAGTCCTTACTGCCTTCCAGGCACAATTCTATGCACCTTGTATACTTTATCTCATTTAATTCTCCCACCAATGCTTTGAGGTAGGTACGATCCCCAGTTTACACATGAATAGGGGGAAAGGCTCAAGGAGCTTGATCACTGCCAAGGGTAGTTTTGTCAATGACAGAGCTGGGCAGTGGGCAGTCCTTCAGGCTACGGCGTCAGCTCCTCTAGCCCAACATTGGTTTACAATATTCCGGATGAATTTATTGAATTTCAAGGGTCTTTATTTCCATGTAAAGCTATTTATATCTTTTGAATCAAATGAAATGGATATTATAAAAAATACAGTTGATTCATCCTCTGAATGGGAAGAGTATTTTTCAGTGTAATTGTCTTCCAGCAATTGGAAGGGCATATTGCTTGTCTCTGATGACAATTCCTTCTAGAGGGGCTTTAAAGTCTTTATAAATAAAAGACAAAATAAAAATCATTTTTTTTCTTATTTTAGTGTACTGGATATGCTGCAGAAGGATCCGTGCCAGAAACAAGCCTGTGAAATACAGAAATGTTTACAAGGTACTATGTTCAATGTTTTTTTATATATTTTCCACTTTATCTGTGAACCAGCTACAAGAGACCAATTGTTCTTTTTTATCAGCCCCAAAGACTCAGCATCAACGAAAATCCTTGTTTGTATATTTTCTTTTTTTTTAATGTCTATTCTTGAACTTTCCATTTTATGATGTAAGCAATATCCTCTGTAAAATATTTTTTCAGATAAAATATTATCTGAAATGTTCATGTATAATGCCATTTTATTCATCCCTTTCTCCAAATTTAAGAAAAATGAAAAATCTTTTTCACAATTAAATTTCTTCCAAATAAATTAACTGGTTTGAACTAGCAACCCATGACTTAGGGAGAACAAGAATCAAGTTAGAACTAGTTACACTCCTTGCCACAGTGTGGGAGGATTGAGGGCTGGCAGGACTAAGAGTTAGCATTAATCATTCCCTGGATGACAATCGCAGCCAAAAGGGCTTTAAACATATTAAGTCATTTGATAATTTCATCCATGAGCTAGATGTCACTGTGACCTCCATTTTACAGATGTGGAAATGGAAATCAACACAGAAGTTACATAACTTGCCCAGGGTCATACAACTAATAAGGGTTACAGGGAGGGTTTGAATCCCGCCGGTCTGGCTACAAGCCTGGATCAGCAACTCCACTATACTCTGGGTGGTCAGAATTGTCTTTTATCACAGGCTAACTCCCTGCACCCCGTTTTAGTATGGAGGGACTCAAGTCAATTGAAGCTGATCTGGAACCATTAGGTCAAGTCTTCCTTGACTTAGGATGATCTATGTATATCAGGGTCTGCAAACATTTTCTATAAAGGTCCAAATAGGAAATAGTTTAGGCTTTGGAGACCAGGAGGTCTTTGTTGGAGAGAGAGAGGGAAGGAGGGGAAGCAAATTATAACCCTTAAAAATGTAAAAACCATTATTAGCTCACAACTGTAAAAAAGGGTTAACTCTGAGGCTGCAGTTTTAAACCTCTGATGCACAGACTTGGTAGGGAAGGTCTAGCAGCCACCTTAAACTGTATGCAAAATAACATGCAGGGTATGCTCATTTTTCTAATTCACCAAATTGTAAAGGAGTTAGCAACCAAGAAACATAAACTGTTAACTGAACCTTAAGGAAAATGAGCTCAGTTGGTTGAGCTTTGAGGTCGACTTATGAACCAGAAAATCACAATTCAATTCCTGGTCAGGGCGCATGCCTGGGTTGCAGGCTTGATCCCCAGTGGAGGGTGTGCAAGAGGCAGCCAATCAATGATACTCTCTCATCATTGGTGTTTCTCTCTCTCTCCCTTCCTCTCTGAAATCAATTTAAAATTTTTGAAATATATTTGAAAAAGAAAAAAGAGTCCTGGCTGATTTGGCACAGTGCATTAGAGCATTAGTCTGTGGACTCAAGGGTCCCAGGTTCGATTTTGAACAAGGGTATATACCTTGGTTGCAGGCACATCCCCAGTAGGGAGTATGCAGGAGGCAGCTGATCAACGTTTCTCTCTCATCGATTTTTCTAACTCTATCCCTCTCCCTTCCCCTCTGTAAAAAAAAAAAAATCAATAAAATATATATTTCTTAAAAAGAAAAGAAAATGATATAGAAAAATACCTTCTGACCACTCTGTAAATCACACTTTTTCCCCTGGTCTTTAAATCAGGAAGAGTTCAATGGACTTTGATATATCCTCTTTCATTCAGGTCTGTACGTACATACAGTGAAGTAAAAAGGATTGGGAAGCATTGCTCTACTATAACCCCCTCACCCCCTACCCCCCGCCGTTCCTTAGTCCTATGAGATCATGACTAGATTCTGCCTGTCTGTTTTTCAGCCAACAACTATATGGAATCTAAGTGTCAGGCTGTCATCCAAGAACTTCGTAAGTGTTGTGCTCGCTATCCCAAGGGAAGATCTCTCGTCTGTTCAGGATTTGAAAAAGAAGAGGAAGAAAAGCTGACACCGAAGTCCACATCAAAGTAAAGTTCTGCGGAGAAGTTCAATGCTGCACCGCGTTTCCACCAAGCAAGCTCTATTTATCCTCCTGACTCTTCAGGCCAGGTAGCAGCAAATAGCAAATGAAAAAAAGTCAACTATAACAGTTAATAAATATGCCACCTATGCAGAACAGATAGAAATATATTACACAAATATGTAGAATGTAATAAAACAGCTGCTAAAATAAACCTGTTATGTGAAAAATTTTGGTTTGGTACTGTCATATCATCACTTACAGGAAATATATATTTGGTGTTTGTCTCCATTCTAGATACAAACCTCCTAAACCCTTTGGAATTTCCTAAGTGATAAGAAAGATTACGGTGTCTTGTTATATTAATGAGGTGACTTTTAATGAGGAAAGCTCCTAGGTAACCCATGGCTGGGGGCTGGTTGCTATGGGAACCACGTGATTAGAGGGTTGGAACTTTTAGTCCCCACCCCCATGCCCACGCCCAACTTCTGGGGAAGGGGAGAGGGCCTGAGAAGATTAAGTTCAGTCACTAGTAGACAATTTAATCAGGTAAAGTGTTTGGTGAAAATATCCCTCCTGTGATAGATTAGATGCTAAATGCAAAGGTTTCTCTAGCCCGACCCCATACCTGTTATCTATATATAAAAGCCTAAGCAACCATTCAACCAGTAGCTATCACACGCACTGACCACCAGGGGGCACTCAATGCACAGGCATGGAAATCAAATAGATTGCTTTTCTATGCTTTAGTACATGGAAACATAGAATAAAGTAATGAATCTCTGGGAAGAGATTAACCAAAGATGCATAATAATCTGGCCACTCAGTGTGTGTGTATATAGAGGCCCAGTGCATGAATTCGTGCATAAGTGGGATTCGGCCAGCCTAGCCAGCAGGAAGGAACATGGGCGGTTGGCCAGCCTGCCTGCTGGTCGAACTCCTGGTTGAGGGGAAAATTTGCATATTAGCCTTTTATTATATAGGATATATACTAGTGGCCAGATTATTATGGGTTCAGAGATCATAATAATCTGGCCACTCAGTGTATATGCATACTAGAGGCCCAGTACACAGATTTATGCACCAGTGGGGTCCCTCAGCCAGACCTGCAGAGATGAGGTCAAAACTGGCTCAGTGCACAGGTTCTTGCACCAGTGGGGTCCCTCAGCCTTGTAGAAACGGGCAATCCGACATCCCTAAAGGGGTCCTGGATTGTGAGAGGGTACAGGCCAGGCCAAGGGACTCCACCGGTGCATGAAGCCATGCACCAGGCCTCTAGTATTTCCAATAATTTAAAGCAAAGTGTCTTCCCAAATGCAAGAGCATTTCTTTCTGCTTTTGCATCCCCATCACAGTGCCTGGCCAGAAGGCATGTCATAGTAAGTGAGTGGTAGAAAAGTCATAGAAATGATTCTTGTTTTTAAGGACCCCTAGTTTATTATGAGGGAACTTTACTGGAAGTCAGGCAGCAACTTGAATGAGAATCTTAGGTGGTTTATCTACTTTTTATATTCTTACAGGGGCAGGTCTCCGCCCATCTGTGCCCCTGCCTGGCTCCTCCCACCTTGGTTGGGGGGAAGGGAGGAAGGGAGGAGCCGGTACTGGCTGTTGGCAGCCCCAGTACCATCTGCTGGCAGCCCTGCTCCAGCCTCACTGATGGCACCAGCAGGGGGCACCAGCAGCAGGTGTGAGCTCCAGGCAGGACCACGGCTTGCGGGAGCAAAGAATTTTCACCAACCACCCAAGGCTAGCCCCAATGGCAGAGGCCGGTGGCCTGCCTTGGTCTGGCACCCCCACTCCTGCTGCAGCTGATGCCCACCATGTTCCAGAGATTTTTACAGCGGGAGAGAGAGAAACATGAATGTGAGAGAGACATCAATTGGTTGCTTCCCACTCACACCACAACTGGGGCCGGGGACCAAGCTTGTGACCAATGTACATGCCCTTGATCAGAATCAAGTCTGAGCCCCTTCAGTCCACAGGCTGACACTCCATCCACTGAGCCAAACTGGCTAGGACTATTAGTGACTTCCTATAGTGGCTGGGGGTGGCCAGTATCAAACAGGCCATTTGCTTTCTTCCTTTCCCCTCAACCAAAAAATGAATAAAGGTGACTTTCTAAGCAAGAACAGGAACAAATTCTGATGGGCTCCTCTCTTAGTCCAAACTGCTCTGACAAAATACCAAGACAAGACATTTCTTTCTCACGGTTCTGGCAGCTGGAAGGCCGAGGCCAGGAACCACAGACTGAGTACCTGGTGAGAGCCTGCTGCCTGATTTGCAGATGGCTGCCCTCTCACTGTGTCTTCATGTAATAGAAGGGGAGAGGGGGTTCTGGGGGGCCTCTTTCATAAGAATATTAACCCTTCATGAGGGCTCCACCCCATGAACCAATCACCTTTCAAAGGCCCCACAGCCAAGTGCCATTATATTGGGGGGTAGAATTTCAAATGTGAACCTTGGGGCGCACAAACATTCAGTCCATACAAGGATCCTTCCTCGCCTCTTCCAGCATGCTGGACAAAGCCCGCATGGCTGGGAGTGGACTGAGGTAGTCCCTGATGTGCGAATACCATTATTATTTGAGACCCACTGTTCTTTCAAGGACCATTCCCCAAAGTGTTTCTAGGAATTTCTATAATGGGGGAGGGGAGTCTTCTGTGTTCATATATGTGTGGGGCATGCTAGGTTAGACCCAGCATGGAGTCACCTAAGGATATAGCCCCAATTCCCCCGCCCTGCCCCCAGTCAGCTGAATGTTGTTCGCCTGGCCAGTGGCCACAAGAAACAGAGCAGCACAGACCCAGGTGTCTTCCCACGTCCTTGACAGCCAACAAGTCTCGGCAGACCCTGTTTGTCCTTGGCCTGCACTCAAGGTATGCCAAGCATGGCACCGCCCCCTCCCCTCTGCTAGATAAGCCCCCGCCAGACCCTGGCAGGGTTGGGAAACTCACCCAACAGGCAAGCCATTGGAGCTTCCTCAGGTGTAAGTAATAAAGGCTATATCCTGGCCTGGTGGAGTGTTGACCTGTGAACCACGAGATCAAGGTTTGATTCCTGGGCAGGGCACATGCCCAGGTTGCAGGCTCGATCCCCAGTAGGGGGCGTGCAGGAGGCAGCAGATCAAAGATTCTCTCTGAAATCAATGAACATATATTTAAAAATAAATTAATAGCCAAAACCGGTTTGGTTCAGTGGATAGAACGTCGGCCTGTGGACTCAAGGGTCCCAGGTTCGATTCTGGTCAAGGGCATGTACCTTGGTTGCGGGCACGTCCCCAGTAGGGGGCGTGCAGGAGGCAGCTGATTGATGTCTCTCTCATCGATGTTTCTAACTCTCTGTCCTTCTCCCTTCCTCGCTGTAAAAAATCAATAATATATATATATAAAAATTAAAAAAATTAAATAAATAAAGGCTATGTCCTTCTCCTTTGGTCCCCCACATGGTTTTTCCGGACTATCAAAGAGCAGCCTGGTGCTCCTGAAATTAGAGCTCTTACGTTGTGCACAAATAAAGAGGTTTCTTTCCTTTTTTAAGATTTCAGAGGGCTGAGACCGGTTTGGCTCAGTGGCTAGAGCGTCGGCTTATGGACTGAAGGGTCCCAGGTTTGATTCCGGTTGGGGGCATGTACCTTGCTTGCGGGCACATGTCCACTGTGGGGCGTGCAGGAGGCGGCTGATCGATGTCTCTCTCTCATCGATGTTTCTGACTTTCTATCCCTCTCCCTTCTTCTCTGTAAAAAAACAATAAAATATATTTTTTAAAAAAGATTTCAGAGGTTTTCATATGCTAATGTGAATTATGCCTCTTTGCAAGGACTATGGTATGCAGTAGTTCTCAAAGTTGGAGCCAGTGAACCCACTCTGTGGACAACATCTCTCAGGGTGAATGTTCTCCAGAGAGACTTAGAGAAATGGTGCCTTAGAGATGTTTGCCCCACGCACCAGGTTAACAGTGCTACAAGTTCATGAGATCATCCAAATGGACCCTGGTGTTAGTAGTGAAACAATTTATTGATTTCAGAGAGGAAGAGAATGGGAGAGGGAGAGACAGAAACATCGATGATGAGAACCATTGATTGGCTGCCTCTTGCACACCCCCTACTGGGGATGGAGCACACAACCTGGGCACACACCCTGACTGGGAATCCAACTGTGACTTAAGAATAAGATTTCAATCAGTGTCTGCCAATAGATGTTGACTTAAACTGAGACAGGACTGAATTTAAAAGATGGGAAGGAACAATTGATTTGAAGCTTTCAAATTCCTAAATAAAGTACTTTAGAAAACGTATTTTATTTTTTATTGCTTTCAGGAAAAATATTTCAAAGTTTGAAATGAGTAACCCAATAAAAATGATTTTGTAGGAAAGCATAGAAAAGCAATCTATTTGATCATGTGATGCTTAATGTAAATCCCAGCCTATCAATTGACCATTTTAAATGCAATGTAGACTTGTATGTGATAGAAACATAGTTTTGAAATGTTTTATTAAATTGTTTCACTACTGCTCGGCTGGTGTGGCTCAGTGGTTGAACGTCAACCCATGAGCCAGGAGGTCACAGTCCAATTCCCAGTCAGGGCACACGCCTCGGTTACTGGCTACTTCCCCAGTAGGATTTAATTATTCAAACAAAAATAATGTCTTCCAACTTTGTTTATTTTTTAAAATATATTTTATTGATTGTTTTACAGAGAGGAAGGGAGAGGGATAGAGATCCAGAAACATCGATGAGAGAGAAACATCGATCTGCCTACTGGACCTGGGCAGTTACCCATGCTGGCAGAAGACAGGGGGTGATTAAAGTTGGAAGACAGTCCTGACTGGTTTGGCTCAGTGGATAAAGCATCGGCCTGTGGACTCAAGGGTCCCAGGTTCGATTGGTTGCCTGCACATCCCCCATAGGGGGTGTGCAGGAAGCAGCTGATGGATGTCTCTCTCATTGATATTTCTCTCTCTCTATCCCTCTCCCTTCCTCTCTGTGAAAAATCAATACAATATATTTTTAAAAAAATACATCGCTGAGTGCCAGTGCCAGTGCACTCCCAATTGGGGTGCAGCTACAGGTTGAGAAGCCCTGAGTGGGCCGTTACACCTTCCTACCAGCAGGGGGCGACAAAACTATAAATGTGTTCAAAGTCAAGTTGCTGGGGCGGAACCACACAGAACACACTGAATCCCTCAGTAAGTCAAGGAAAAACTGCTGTCTCGCCTTCCTCCGCCCATCCGCACCCCCACCCCACCCCACCCCCCAAAAAAAGAACACTCAGCACATTATTGGACTCTGTGTACTGGAGAAAAATAAGCGCCTCGCTTAACAGACCTCACTAGTCAAGTGAACACAGTGCATTCCCAGCTGCAGTAGCCTGGTTCCTGGTATCTTGGTTTTGCATGAAGGGGTGGCAGCTTTTCTTCGGGAGGAAATCCTTACCTCCCACTTCACCGCCTGAAGCAAAGCTGCTGGCGATAGGGCCTCCATTTAGAGGCTCCCCCAGATGCCCAAGCCTGCTTCACTGGCAACTCAGCTCAGCTGAAACACAAGATGTGTGCCAGAGCGCTGCCAGGTTCAACCTCAGCGCCAGCTCTGCACAGCCATGTGGTCGCCCACTCAGTGGGCAGAACTCAAGGCCATTCTCAGAGCAGCAGGATGAGGCCAACATGGAATATTGCCCTCCACCATGCCCCTTGGGGTCCCGGAAGCAGACGGCTAGGAATATACTTTAAGGAGACCTATTGCCCAGCTGGCATGGCTCAGTGGTTGAGCATCAACCTATGAACTAGGAGTTCATGGTTGGATTCCTGGTCAGAGCACTGCTTGGGTTGTGGGCTCAATCCCCAGTGTGGAGTGTGCAGGAGGCAGCGGAACAATGATTCTCTCTCATCATTGATGTTTCTCTCTCTCTCCCTCTCCCTTCCTCTCTGAAATAAAAGCAACTAAAAAATATCTACAGATCTTATTTTAGTCTGTTATCTACTACTAGAGGCCACTACTAGAGGTGGGGTCCCTTGGCCTGCTGGAGACAGGAGATATAGGGGCCAGCCAGCAGGGGGGATGGACCTTGGGATATTGGATAGCCAGCTGGGGGTAGGGGCTGCAGAAGGTTGGCTGTGGGAGTGCACTGACGACCAGAGGGCAGCTCCTGCATTGAGCATCTGCCCCCTGGTGGTCAGTGAATGTCATAGAAACGGGTTGACCTGTCTTTACTGTTTGGTTGTTTGGTCGTTAACAATCGCTTATGCTTTTATATATATATATACTAGTGATCTAGTGCATTAAAAGGGGATTAATTCGAGGAAATACAGTGGTACCCCGAGATACGAGTGCCCTAACATACGAGATTTTTGAGATACGAGCCATCGAGCGAGTGATTTTTGCTTTGAAATGCGAGCAACATTTGAGATAGGAGTAATCGCTCGGATCAGCCTGCTGCACACGACCCACCAATTTACCGCGACTCGAGCATCTCATAGTTTCCCATGCCTCAAGGTTACAGAACAAATTAAACTCGTATCTCGAGGTACCACTGTAATTTAATATTGTTATTTGCCCTGTCTCTATAATGGAAGTGTTAGAGATGAAAGAAAATTAGTAAAATATATATGAAAACCTTCCTCCTGTCAGAGTCTGGGGCACATTACAGGACCCAGAGTCAAGTCCCTGCCCACCCACATACACCTCAAAATCGCATGAGACCCAGACCTGGCCTCGTGCCCCACCCCACCCCAATTGGGCTACATCCAGATCTGGCCAGTCCCACCCTTGTCAAGCCCTGTTGAGCAGGGGCATAACCTCAGGTCCCCTGGTCTAGCTCCAGAATAGGGGGCATGGCCTGAGGCCCCCCAGCCCAGACAGCAGAGCCTGCCTTGAAGTCCTCCATCAAGCCCTGCCAGATGGGGACGTGGCTTGAGATCCCCTGTGAAGGTCCACTGGGTGGGGGGCACAGCCTGAGGTCTGCTTCAAGCCCCACCAGGCACGAGGGTTCAGCCTCAGGTCCCCTGGCCCAGCACCAGGAGGGGGGATGCAGCCTCAGGTCCACTGTCAAGCCCTGCTGGGTGGGGGGCATGGCCTGAGGCCCCCTGTCAAGCCCTGTTGGGCAGGGGTGCAGTCTGAGATCCTCCGGCCTGGTGTTGGGGTGAGGAGTGTGGCCTGAAGTCCCCTGTCAAGCCCCATCTGGTGGGGGCGTGGCCTGAGGTCCCCCGACATGGCACTGGGGGAGGGGGAGCAGCCTGAGGTCCTCTAGCTCAGCACAAGGATGGGAATCGCACCTTGAAGTCCTCCGTCAAGCCCTGCCAGGCAGAAAACATGGCCTCAGGTCCCCTGGCCTGGCACTCGGGCAGGGTGTGGCCCGAGGTCCCCCAGCCTGATGCCAGGGTGGGGGTTGCAGACTGAGGTCCCCTGTCAAGCTGCATGGAGATGGGTGTAGCCTCAGGTCCCTGCTGATTGCTCGTTAAGGCTCCTTATGGGAACTTGGCCTCAGCTCTGGGTGCAGCCATCTTAGTGACGGAGTGGTGGTCAATTAGCATCTTCCCTTTTTATTCGATAGGATTGACTACAGGCCTGGTGCACAAAATTCATGCACAGAGGGAAGTTTCCTCAGCTCAGCCTGCATCTTTGCCAATTGGGGACCCCTTGAGGGATGTCTGACTGCCATTTTAGGGGCAATCCAAGGGACATCTGGTAGTTGGACATCCCTCTCATAATCTGGGACCACTAGCTCCTAACTGCTCACCAGCCTGCCTGCTTGATTGCCCCTAACTGTCTCTGCCTGCCAGCCTGATTTCCCCTAACTGCCCTCTCCTGCTGGCCTGGTTGCCCCAACTGCCCTCCCCTGCCAACATAATCTTTCCACAATGGCCCTTCCCTGCAGACCTGATGTCACCCACAACTGCCCTCCTCTGCTGGCCAATTTGGTTCTGATTGGCCAGTTCCTATTCCAGCATCAAAAGCTTTGCCTCCTAGTAGCCATTGGCTCCTCACAGCACCCAGATTTGGCTGTCATTGGTTGGTTCCTATGCCAATACACATCAGAAGCTCAACCTCCTAGGCAGCCATTGGCAACCAAAAGCACACATTTTGGTTCTGATTGGTCAGATTTTATGCCAGTCAGAGTCAAAAGATCCACCTCCTAGGCAGCCATTGGTTCCTCAAAGCACCCACTTTTAGTTCTGATTGGCCGGTTTGTACTCCAGTCAGTGTCAGGTGCTCCGCCTGCTAGAAAGCCATTGGCTCCCCTCAAAAATCACCTTTTGTTCTGATTGGTGAGTTCCTATGCCAGTCAGCATCAAAAGCACCCCCTCCTAGGCAGCCATTTGTTACCCACAGCACCCAGATATGGTTCTGATTGGTCAGTTCCTATGCCAGTCAGGGTCAGAGCGCCACTTCCCAAACAGCCATTGGTTACCCACGGCACTCATATTTTGTTCTCATTGGTTAGTTTCTATGCCAGTCAGAATCAGAAGTTCCACCTCCTAGGCAGAGCTTGGATCCCCACAGCACCCATCATTGGTTCTAATTGGTAGGTTCCTATGCCATTCAGCATCAAAAGATCCACTACCTAGGCAACTATTGGCTCCCCACAGCATACAGATATGGTTTTCATTGGTCAGTTTCTATTTCTATGCCAGTCAGAGCCACCTGTGGTTCAGATAGGACTGTTCCTTTGCCAGTCTGCATCAGAAGGTGCACCTCCTGCATCAGAAGGTGCCATTGGCTCCCCACTGCACCCACCTTTGGTACTGATTGGTCAGTTCTTATGCCAGTCAGTGGCAGGTGATACCCCTCCTAGTCAGCCACTGGCTCTCCACAACATTCAGCTTTGGATATGATTGGTCAATTCTTATGCAATTCAGCATCAGAGGATCTGCCTTAGAGGCAGCCATTAGCTATCCACCACACCCATGTTTCATTCTCATTGGTCCGATTCAGTGCTAGTCAGTGTCAAAAGCTCCACCTCTCAGGCAGCCATTGGTTCCCCACAACACCCACCTTTGGTTCTTATTGGCCAGTTCCTATCCTGTCAGCATCAAAAGCTCCACTTCCTAGGCGGCATGGGCTGCCCACAGCACCAGACTTTGAGATTGCTCAGTTTCTATAGGGGTCAGTGGCAAAAGCTCCTCCTCCTAGACAGCAATTGGCTCCCCAGAGCACCCAGCTAGGGTTCTAATTGGTTGGTTCCTATGTCAGTGAGGGTCAGAAGCTCAGCCTCCCAGGCAGCCATGGTTACCCACTGCACACATATTTTGTTCTCATTGGTTGGTTTCCATGCCAGTCTATCTCAAAAGCTCCTCCTCCTAGGCAGTCATTGGCTCTTCACTGCACCAACTTTGGCTCTCATGGTCAGTTCCAAAGCCAATCAGCGTGAGAAGCTCCACCTCCTAGGCAGTCATAAGTTCTCCAAAGACCCCAAATCTTTTGTTTTGATTGGTCAGTTCCCATGCCAGTCAGTAAGAAAAGCTCCTCCCCTTAGTCTGCCATTGGCTCACTAAAGCACCCAGCTTTGGTTCTGATTGGTCAGATCCTATGCCAGTCTGCATCAGAAGCTCCACCTACTAGGCAGCTATTGGATCCTCACAGGACCCAGTTTTGGTTCTAATTGGTTGTTTCCTATGCCATTCAAAAACAAAAGATCCACCTCTCAGGCAGGCATTCGCTCCCCACAGTATTTAGGCTTGGTTCTGATTGGTCAGTTCCTATGCCAGTCAGGGTCAGAAGCTCCTCCTCCTAGGCTGCCACTGGCTCTCCACTGCACACACCTTTAGCTCTCATTGGTCGGTTCCTATGCCTGTCAGTGTCAGAAGATCCACATGTAGGCAGCCATTGGCTACTCACCAAAGACATATTTTGTTCCCATTGGTCCGTTTCTATGCCAGTCACCATCCGAGGCTCCATCTTCTACACAGCCATTGGGTCCCCGAGAACCCACCTTTCATTTGGATTGGTCTGTTTCTATGTGATTCAGCATCAGAAGATCCGCCTCCTAGGCAGCCATTGGCTACATGCTACACCCATACTCTTTTCTCATTGGTCGGTTTCTAAACCCGTCAACGTTATAAGCCCCACCTCCTAGGCAGCCATTGGCTCCCCTTTCTACTCACCTTTGCTTCTGATAGGTTGGTTCCTATGCTAGTCAGCATCAAAAGCTCCGCCTCCTAGGCAGCCATTGGATCCCCACAGAACCCACCCTTGGTTCTCATTGGTCGCTTCCTATGCCATTAAGCACCAAAAGACCCTCCTCCTAGGCAGCCATTGGCTACCCACCACAGCCATATTTCGTTCTCATTGGTTGATTTCTATGCCAGTAAATGTCAGAACTCCACCTACTACCCTGGCTGGTTATGCTCAGTGGATAGAGCATTGGCCAATGGATTGAGGGGTCCAGGGTTTGATTCCAGTCAAGGACATGTATTTTGGTTGTGGGCACATACCATTAGGGGGTTTGCAGGAGGCAGCTGGTGGATGTTTCTAACTCTCTATCTCTCCGCCTTACTCTCCATAAATAAATGAAGAAAATATATTTTAAAAATTAAAAAACACACACTCCAATTCCTAGGCAGGCATTGGTTCCACACAGCCCCCATCTTTGCTTCTCTTTGGTCGGTCCTTTTGCCAGTCAGCACCAAAAGCTCTGCCTCCTAGGCAGCCATTGGTTCCCACAGCACCCAGCTAGGGTTCTGATTGGTTGGTTCCTATGTCAGTGAGTGTCAGAAACTCAGCCTCCCAGGCAGCCATGGTTACCCACTGCACACCAATTTTGTTCTCATTGGTTGGTTTGTATGCCAGTCGCCATCAAAAGCTCCTCCTCCTAGGCAGTCATTGGCTCCTCAGTGCACCAACTTTGGCTCTCATTGATCGGTTCTGATGCCAGTCAGCGTCAGAAGCTCCACCTCCTAGGCAGCCATTGGTTCTCCACAGCCCCTCATCTTTTGTTTTAATTGTTCAGTTTCTATGCCAGTCAGTAACATAAGCTCCGCCCCTTAATCTGCCATTGGCTCCCTAAAGCACCCAGCTTTTGTTCTGACTGGTGAGATCCTATGCCAGTCAGCATTAGAATCTCCACCTCCAAAGCAGCTATTGGATCCTCACAGGACCCACCTTTGGTTCTAATTGGTTGTTTCCTATGTCACTCATAATAAAAAGACCCGCCTTTTAGGCAGGCATTGGCTCCCCAAAGCATTTAGACTTGGTTCTGATTGGTTAGTTCCTATGCCAGTCAGTGTCAGAAGATCCCCATGTAGGCAGCCATTGGCTACTCAGCACAACCATATTTTGTTCCTATTGGTCCGTTTCCATGCCAGTCAGCATCAGAGGCTCCACCTTCCACACAGCCATTGGGTCTCCCAGAACCCACCTTTCATTTGGATTGGTCTGCTTCTATGCCATTCAGAATCAGAATATCCGCCTCCTAGGCAGCCATTGGCTACATGCCACACCTGTAGTCTTTTCTCATTGGTCGGAATTAAGCCTGTCAACATTATAAGCTCCTCCTCCTAGGCAGCCATTGGCACCCTTTTGTACTCAGCTTTACCCCTGATTGGTTGCTTCATATGCTAGTCAGCGTCAAAAGCTCCACCTCCTAGGCAGCCATTGGTTCATCACCCTACCACCTTTGGATCTCATTAGTCAGTTCCTATGCCATTCCATGTCACAAGCTCTGCCTCCTAGGCAGCCATTGGATCCCTACAGCACCCACTCTTGGTTCTCATTGAACACTTCCTATGCCATTCAGCATCAAAGGACCCTCCTCCTAGGCAGCCATTGGCTACTCACCACAGACATATTTTGTTCCCATTGGTCCGTTTCTATGCCAGTCAGCCTCAGAGGCTCCACCTTCTACACAGGCATTGGGTCCCCTAGAACCCACCTTTCATTTTGATTGGTCTGTTCCTATACAATTCAGCATCAGAAGGTCCGCCTCCTAGACAGCCATTGGCTATATGCCAAACCCATACTCTTTTCTCATTGGTCGGAACTAAACCTGTCAACATTATAAGCTCCTCCTCCTAGGCAGCCTTTGGCACCTTTTTGTACTCAGCTTTACCCCTGATTGGTTGCTTCATATGCTAGTCAGCGTCAAAAGCTCCACCTCCTAGGCAGCCATTGGTTCATCACCCTACCACCTTTGGATCTCATTAGTCAGTTCCTATGCCATTCATGTCACAAGCTCTGCCTCCTAGGCAGCCATTGGATCCCCCCAGCACCCACCGTTGCTTCTCATTGGTCGCTTCCGATGTCATTCAGCAACAAACGACCCTCCTCCTAGGCAGCCATTGGTTACTAGCCACAGCCATATTTTGTTCCCATTGGTCCGTTTAAATACCAGTCAGCCTCAGAGGCTCCACCTTCTACACAGCCATTGGGTCCCCCAGAACCCAACTTTTATTTTGATTGGTCTGTTCCTATGCCATTCAGCATAAGAAGATCAGCCTCCTAGGCAGCCATTGGCTACATGCCACACACATCTCTTTTATCATTGGTCAGTTTCTAAACCCCTCAACATTATAAACTCCTCCTCCTAGGCAGCCATTGGCTCCCCTTCGTACTCACCTTTGCTTCTGATTGGTTGGTTCTTATGCTAGTCAGCATCAAAAGCTCCACCTCCTAGGCAGCCATTGGCTCATCATCCCAACACCTTTGGCTATCATTGGTGGGTTCCGATGTCAGTCAGTGTCAGAAGCTCCGCCTCCTAAGCAGCCATTGGTTCTCCACAGCCCACCCAACCTTCTTTTGTTTTGATTGGTCAGTTCCTATGCCAGTCAGTAACAAGAGCTACTCCTCTTAGTCTGCCATTGGTTCGCCAAAGCACCCAGCTTTTGTTCTGATTGGTCAGATCCTAAGCCAGTCTGCATCATAAGCTCCACCTCCTAGGAAGCTATTGGATCCTCACAGGAACCAACTTTGGTTCTCATTGGTTGTTTCCTATGCCACTCATAATAAAAAGATCCGACTCTCAGGCAGGCATTGGCTCCCCACAGCATTTAGACTTGGTTGTGATTGGTCAGTTCTTATGCCAGTCAGGGTCAGAAGCTCCTCCTCCTAGGCTGCCATTGGCTGTCCACTGCACTCACCTTTGGCTCTCAATGGTCAGTTCTTACGCCAGTGTCAGAAGATCCGCATGTAGGCAACCATTGGCTACTCACCACAGCCATATTTTGTTCCCATTGGTCCGTTTCCATACCAGTCAGCATCAGAGGCTCCACCTTCTACACAGCCATTGGGTCCCCCAGAACCCACCTTTCACATGGATTGGTCTGCTTCTATGCCATTCAGCACCGAAGGACCCTCATCCTAAGCAGCCATTGGCTACTCACCACAGCCATGTTTTGTTCCCATTGGTCCGTTTCCATGCCAGTCAGCTTCAGAGGCTTCACTTTCTACCCAGCCATTGGGTCCTCCAGAACCCACCCTTCATTTTGATTAGTCTGTTCCTATGCCATTCAGCATCAGAAGATCCGCCTCCTAATCAGCCCTTGGCTACATGCCACACCCATACTTTTTTCTCATTCGTTGGTTTCTAAACCAGTCAAAGTTATAAGCTCCTCCTCCTAAGCTGCCATTGGCTCTCCACTGCGCTCTCCTTTGGCTCTCATTGGTCGGTTCCTATGCCAGTTAGTGTCACAAGATCCGCATGTTGGCAGCCATTGGCTACTCGCCACAGCCATATTTGGTTCCCATTGGTCCGTTTCTTAGCCAGTCAGCATCAGAGGCTCCACCTCCTAGGCAGCTATTGGATCCTCACAGGACCCAACTTTGGTTCTAATTGGTCATTTCCTATGCCACTCATAATCAAAAGATCCGCCTCTTAGGCAGGCATTGGCTCCCCACAGCATTTAGACTTGGTTGTGATTGGTCAGTTCTTATGCCAGTCAGGGTCAGAAGCTCCTCCTTCTAGGCTGCCATTGGCTCTCATTGGTCGGTTGCTATGCCATTCAGTGTCAAAAGCTCCGCCTCCTAGGCAGCCATTGGATCCCCAGAGCACCCACACTTGGTTCTCATAGGTCGCTTCTTATTCCATTCAGCACAAAAGGACCCTCCTCCTAGGCAGCCATTGGCTACTTACTACAGCCATATTTTGTTCCCTTGGTCTGTTTCTATGCCAGTCAGCCTCAGAGGCTCGACCTTCCACACAGCCATTGGGTCCCCCAGAACCCACCTTTCACTTTGATTGGTCTGTTCCTATGCCATTCAGCATCAGAAGGTCCGCCTCCTAGACAGCCATTGGCTACATGCTGCTCCCATACTTTTTTCTCATTGGTCGGTTTCTAAACCCGTCCATGTTATAAGCTCCTCCTTCTTTACAGTCATTGGCTCCCCTTCGTATTCACCATTGCCCCTGATTGGTTGGTTCCTATGCTAGTCAGCGTCAAAAGCTCCACTTTCTAGGCAGCCATTGGCTAATCATCCCAGCACCTTTGACTCTCATTAGTCGGTTCCTATGCCATTCAGTGTTAAAAACTCTGCCTCCTAGACAGCCATTGGATCCCCACAGCACCCAACCTTGGTTTTCATTGGACACTTCCTATGCCATTCAGCACCAAAGGACCCTCCTCCTAGGCAGCCATTGGCTACTCACAACAGCCATATTTTTTTCCCATTGGTCCATTTCTATGCCAGTCAGCAATAGAGGCTCCACCTTCTACACAGCCATTGGGTCCCCGAGAACCCACCTTTCATTTGGATTGGTCTATTTCTATGCCATTAAGCATCAGAAGATCCGCCTCCTAGGCAGCCATTGGCTACATGCCACAAAAATACTCTTTTCTCATTGGTCAGTTTCTAAACCCCTCAACCTTATAAGCTCCTCCTCCTAGGCAGCCATTGGCTCCCCTTCGTACTCATCTTTGCTTCTGATTGGTTGGTTCCTATGCTAGTCAGCATCAAAAGCTCCACCTCCTAGGCAGCCATTGGCTCATCATCCCATCACCTTTGGCAATCATTGGTGCGTTCTGATGTCAGTCAGTGTCAGAAGCTCCGCCTCCTAAGCAGCCATTGGTTCTCCACAGCCCACCCACCCATGTCTTGTTTTGATTGGTAAGTTCCCATGCCAGTCAGTAACAAGAGCTCCTCTCCTTAGTCTGCCATTGGTTCGACAAAGCACCCAACTCTTGTTCTGATTGGCCAGATCCTATGCCAGTTTGCATCATAAGCTCCACCTCTTAGGAATCTATTGGATCCTCACAGGACCCAACTTTGGTTCTCATTGGTTGTTTCCTATGCCAGTCATAATAAAAAGATCCGACTCTCAGGCAGGCATTGGCTCCCCACAGCATTTATACTTGGTTGTTATTGGTCAATTCTTATGCCAGTCAGGGTCAAAAGCTCCTCTTCCTAGGCTGCCATTGGCTGTCCACTGCACTCACCTTTGGCTCCCATTGGTCGGTTCCTATGTCAGTCTGTGTCAGAAGAGCCGAATGTAGGCAGCCATTGGCTACTCACCACAGCCATGTTTTGTTCACATTGGTCCGTTTCCATGCCAGTCAGCATCAGAGGCTCCACCTTCTACACAGTCATTGGGTCCCCCAGAACCCACCTTTCATTTGGATTGGTCTGCTTCTATGCCATTCAGCACCAAAGGCCCCTCCTTCTAGGCAGTCATTGGCTACTCACCACAGCCATGTTTTGTTCCGATTGGTCCGTTTCTATGTCAGTCAGCTTCAGAAGCTCCACTTTCTACCCAGCCATTGGGTTCCCAAGAAACCACCTTTCACTTTGATTGGTGTGTTGCTATGCCATTCAGCATCAGAAGATCCGCCTCCTAATCAGCCATTGGCTACATGCCACATCCATAGTCTTTCTCATTGGTCGGTTTCTAAACCAATGTTATTAGCTCCTCCTCCTTTGCAGCCATGGCTCCCCTTCGGAATCCCCTTTGCCCCTGATTGGTTGCTTCCTATGCTAGTCAGCGTCAAAAGCTCCACCTTCTAGACAGCCATTGGCTCATCGCCCCACCACCTTTGGCTCTCATTAGTCGGTTCCTATGCCATTTCATTGACAAAAGCTCCGCCTCTTAGGTTGCCATTGGTTTCTCCCAGCACCTAACTTTTGTTTTGATCGGCCCATTCCTATGCCAGTCACCATCAAGAGCTCCACCTCCTAGTCAGTCATTGGTTCCCCACCGTATCCAGATTTGGTTCTCATTGGGCGGTTTTGATGCCAGTCAGAGTGCAAAGCTCCACATCCCAGCTGCTGGGATCCGTGGAAGCCTGGCACCATGGGCTCGCCAGCCGCTGTCCTGGAAGCAGGGCACCACCCTTCTCGGGAGCGCCGACATTGTGGCCGAGTATTTTTCATTTGGCATCGGTAGCTTTGTGTCTCAGCGCGGTATTTATCCGACTGAAACCTTCACTCGCGTGCAGAAGTACGCACTCACTGTGCTGCTCACCACGGACCCCGCGCCCATGCAAGCCCTGAGCAAGTGGTGGAGCAGCAGAAAGACTGGCTGTTCACGTGCTCAGTGCGGAAGCCCTGGGTGGTCATCTCATCTCCATGATTGAAGCCGGGAGGTCCTGGAGAGGTGGCCACTTGACACTGAGCGTGACAGGACGGCCAGAGATGACAGTGCGCCCAGAGAAGCGTCTCAGAGAGCCGTCCAGGGCGAGATGTGCTCGGTGATCAGACAGATCGCGGCCGCAGTGACCTTCCTGCCACTGCCGGAAGCTTCCTGTCCGTTTGACCTGCTGATCTATACACACAAAGATCTTGTTGTCCCTGCAAAGCGGGAAGCGTCAGGACCCAGGTTCATTGCCAACACTGAGCAGGTCCGCCTGCGTCCCCGCACGACGACCATCCACGGAGGGAACAGCACGGCGGCCTACAGCATCCGTGTCAGGGAGTGAAGAAGCCGGCGCGTCATGGAACCCCACACGCGTGTTTCCTGAGACCCAGTCAACTGGAGTTTGTAACGGAGCGAGTCCCACCAGATAGACCACAAAGACTAATTGAATTCAAACAGGCATAAATTTATTACAGATTCGAATCTGGGCTCAAACCTTAGCTGACGCAGCAGCCTGGCAAACGCCTGGTAAGAGCCCCGATGGAGGGGCAGTCCCTCTTTTTATACCCATTCTGCCTTCCCTTATTGGCTCATAGGTGCTGACTCGGCAATCTCTAATTGGTTCTCAGGCAGCAAGGGACCAGCTAACCCAGGAGGTTCCTATCAAGGCTGCTTGACCTAGTTAGCCCCACAAACTCAGGTCAGGTGTTGTGGTCTGGCCGAGGATAATAGGCTCAAGATTGCAGTTAATCAGAGGCAGGTTCACCCTGATTCTGAACCTTCCCCTCCCCCTTCTTTAATAGTTTGCAGGCCTGGCTTTAGGGGAGGAAGTGTCAAGCCTAGCGGTGAGGGGATTCCTCAGTAGTTCCCAATTTCAATCACTACAGAGTTCTCGTTCCGTTTCATTCATTACTTTGAGGGGGGCGGAGGGGAGACACTGAACATTGTCCTCCCCTGGACCGTGCGTGTCGTTGCATTTGTTGGTGCCTGTTTGACTTTCGATGGGGCTGACACCTTCGAAGGGAGCCAGCAGATCCCATCAGCACTGGAACGTCAGCCCCTTTGGGGGTGGAAACTGGAGACGGGAAACTGGAGATGGGAAGGTAACTGCCTTCTTCAATCAGAACTCTCTGTCAGGTAGCGGACCGAGTCCAGGTGAACATGGAACAGCAAGAGAAGTTTGAATATGCAGAATCATTGTTCAGTTCGAAAGTAATGGACCAGCCACTGGAACAGTATTCCTAGCAGGTCCTTCTGCCATTCATTTCCTTTATATAGTTCCCTTATTGCAAAGCCCGCCATTTCTTGACTTTAATGTACGTCATTTACACTTACCAATCCGTCGCCATTTCTCCCAATTCAATTCTGATGATACAGAACTCTTAATGTCTTTTTGTGTTTGATAAAATCAAGCTTTAGATGACCATGATAAATAAAGTTACATGTATATGTTTACAAAAAAAGGAGGAAAAAGCCCCAGATCCTAGGCAGCCATTGGCTATCCACCACACCCATGTTTCACTCTCATTAGTCATTTTCTTTGCCAGCGAGTTTCAAAACCTCTGTCTGCTCGGCAGCCATTGCTTCTCCACAGCTCTCAACTTTGGTTTCCATTGGTCAGTTCTATGCCAGTCAGAGACAGAAGTTTGGCTACACAACACAGCCACATTTCATTCTCATTGGTTGGTCTCTATGCCAGTCAATGTCAGAACTCCACCTCCTGCCCTGGCTGGTTTGTCTCAGTGGATAGAGCATTGGTCAATGGACTGAGGGGTCCAGGGTTCGATTCCAGTCAAGGACATGTACTTTGGTGCCGGCACAGACCCTCTGGGGCTTCGCAGGAGGCAGCTGATGGATGTTTTTAACTCTCTATCCCTCCCCATTACTCTCTGTAAATAAATGAAGAATATACATTTTTAAAATTAAAAAAACAACACACACTCCACTTCCTAGGCAGGCATTGGTTCCAGACAGCCCCCACCCTTTGGTTCTGATTGGTCGGTCCTTCTGCCAGTCAGCACCAAAAGCTCCGCCTCCTAGGCAGCCATTGGTTCCCACAGCACCCAGCTAGAGTTCTAATTGGTTGGTTCCTATGTCAGTGAGGGGGTCAGAAGCTCAGCCTCCCAGGAAGCCATGGTTACCCACTGCACACATATTTGGTTCTCATTGGTCGGTTCAGATGCCAGTCACTGTCAGAAGCTCCGCCTCCTAGGCAGCCATTGGTTCTCCACAGCCCCCCATCTTTTGTTTAGATTGGTCAGTTCCTATGCCATTCAGTAACAAAGGCTCCTCCTTTTAGTCTGCCATTGGCTCGCCAAAGCACCTAGCTTTTGTTCTGATTGGTCAGATGCTATGCCAGTCTGATCAGAAGCTCCACCTCCTAGGCAGCAATTGGATCATCACAGTACCCAACTTTGGTTCTAATTGGTTGTTTCCTATGCGACTCATTATCAAGAGATCTGCCTCTTAGGCAGGCATTGGCTCCCCACAGCATTTAGCCCTGGTTGTGATTGGTTAGTTCCTATGCCAGTCAGGGTAGGAAACTCCTCCTCCTAGGCTGCCATTGGCTCTCCACTGCACTCACCTTTGGCTCTCATTGGTAGGTTCCTATGCCAGTCAGTGTCAGAAATTCTGCATGTAGGCAGCGATTGGCTACTCACCACAGCCACATTTTGTTCCCATTGGTCCGTTTCTATGCCAGTCAGCCTCAGAGGCTCCATCTTCTACACAGCCATTGGGTCTCCCAGAACCCACCTTTCATTTTGATTGGCCTGTTCCTATGCCATTCAGCATCAGAAGGTCCGCCTCCTAGACAGCCATTGGCTATATGCCAAATCCATACTCTTTTCTCATTGGTCAGAACTAAACCCGTCAACATTATAAGCTCCTTCTCCTAGGCAGCCATTGGCACCTTTTTGTACTCAGCTTTACCCCTGATTGGTTGCTTCATATGCTAGTCAGCGTCAAAAGCTCCACCTCCTAGGCAGCCACTGGCTCATCATCCAATCACCTTTGGCTATCATTGGTGGGTTCTGATGTTAGTCAGTGTCAGAAGCTCCGCTTCCTAAGCAGCCATTGGTTCTCAACGGCCCACCCACCCATCTTTTGTTTTGATTGGTCAGTTCCTATGCCAGTCAGTAACAAGAGCTGCTCCACTTAGTCTGCCATTGGTTCGCCAAAGCACCCAGCTTTTGTTGTGATTGGTCAGATCCTATGCCAGTCTGCATCATAAGCTCCACCTCCTAGGAAGCTATTGGATCCTCACAGGACCCAACTTTGATTCTCATTGGTTGTTTCCTATGCCACTCATAATCAAAAGATCCGCCTCTCAGGCAGGCATTGGCTCCCCACATCATTTAGACCTGGTTGTGATTGGTCAGTCCTTATGCCAGTCAGGGTCAGAAGCTCCTCCTCCTAGGCTGCCATTGTCTCGCCACTGCACTCACCTTTGGCTCTCATTGGTCGGTTCTTACGCCAGTCAGTGGCAGAAGATCCGCATGTAGGCAGCCATTGGCTACTCACCACAGCCATATTTTGTTCCCATTGGTCCGTTTCCATGACAGTCAGCATCAGAGGCTCCACCTTCTACACAGCCATTGGGTCTCCCAGAACCCACCTTTCATTTGGATTGGTCTGATACTATGCCATTCAGCACCAAAGGACCCTCCTCCTAAGCAGCCATTGGCTACTCACCACAGACATGTTTTGTTCCCATTGGTCCTTTTCTATGCCAGTCAGCTTCAGAGGCTCCACCTTCTACACAGCCATTTGGTCCCCCAGAAACCACCGTTTATTTTGATTGGTCTGTTCCTATGCCATTCAGCATCAGAAGATCCGCCTCCTAGGCAGCCATTGGCTGCATGCCACACCCATACTTTTTCCTCATTGGTCGGTTTCTAAACCCGTCAACGTTATAAGCTCCTCCTCCTTTGCAGCCATTGGCTCCCCTTCGTACTCACCTTTGCTTCTGATTGGTTGGTTCCTATGCAAGTAGGCATCCAAAGCTCCACCTTCTAGGCGGCCATTGACTCATCACACCATCAGCATTGGCTCTCATTAGTTCATTCCTATGCTATTCATTGTCAAATGCTCCGCCTCCTAGGTTGCCATTGGATACCCACTGCACCCACCCTTGGTTCTCATTGGACACTTCCTATGCCATTCAGAACCAAGGACCCTCTTCCTAGGCAGCCATTGGATAGTCACCTCAGCCATATTTTCTTCCCATTGGTCCATCTCTATGCCAGTCAGCCTCAGAGGCTCCATTTTCTACACAGCCATTGTGTCCACGAGAACCCAACTTTCATTTTGATTGGTCTGTTTCTATGCCATTCAGCATCAGAAGATCCACCTCGTAGGCAGCCATTGGGTACATGCCACACCCATACTCTTTTCTCATTGGTCGGTTTCTAAACCCGTCAACATTATAAGCAGCCATTGGCTCATTACCCCACCATCTTTGGTTCTCATTGGTCCCTTCCTATGCCATTCAGCACCAAAGGAGCCTCCCCCTAGGAAGACATTGGCTACTCACCTCAACCATAATTTGTTCCCATTGGTCCGATTCTATGCCAGTCAGCATCAGAGGCTCCACCTCCTAGGCAGCTATTGGATCCTCACAGGACCCAACTTTGGTTCTAATTGGTCGTTTCCTATGCCACTCATAATCAAAAGATCCGCCTCTTAGGCAGGCATTGGCTCCCCACAGCATTTAGACTTGGTTCTGATTTGTCAGTTCCTATGCCAGTCAGAGTCAGAAGCTCCTCCTCCTCGGCTTCCACTGGCTCTCCACTGCATTCACCTTTGGCTCTCATTGGTCAGTTCCTATGCCAGTCAGTGTCGGACGATCCCCATCTAGGCAGCCATTGGCTACTCACCACAGCCATATTTCGTTCCCATTGGTCCATTTCTATGCCAGTCAGTATCAGAGGCTCCACCTTCTACACAAACATTAGGTCCCCCAGAACCCACCTTTTATTTTGATTGGTCTCTTCCTATGCCATTCGGCATCAGAAGATCCGCCTCCTAATCAGCCATTGGCTACATGCCACACCCATACTTTTTTCTCATTGGTCGGTTTCTAAACCAGTCAATGTTATAAGCTCCTCCTCCTAAGCTGCCATTGGCTCTCCACTGCACTCTCCTTTGGCTCTCATTGGTCGGTTCCTATGCCAGTCAGTGTCACAAGATCCACATGTTGGCAGCCATTGGCTACTCACCACAGCCATATTTCGTTCCCATTGGTCCGTTTCTATGCAAGGTGGCATGAGAGGCTCCACCTCCTAAGCAACTATTGGATCTTCACATGACCCAACTTTGGTTCTAATTGGTCGTTTCCTATGCCACTCATAATCAAAAGATCCGCCTCTTAGTCAGGCATTGGCTCCCCGCAGCATTTAGACTTGGTTCTGTTTGGTCAGTTCCTATGTCAGTCAGGGTCAGAAGCTCCTCCTCCTAGGCTGCCATTGGCTCTCCACAGCACTTTCCTTTGGATCTCATTGGTCCGTTGCTATGCCATTCAATGTCAAAAGCTCCGCCTCCTAGGCAGCCATTGGATCCCCAGAGCACCCACCCTTGGTTCTCATAGGTTGCTTCTTATTCCATTCAGCACAAAAGGACCCTCCTCCTAGGCAGCCATTGGCTATTTACCACAGCCATATTTTGTTCCCTTGGTCTGTTTCTATGCCAGTCAGCCTCAGAGGCTCGACCTTCCACACAGCCATTGGGTCTCCCAGAACCCACCTTTCACTTTGATTGGTCTGTTCCTATGCCATTCAGCATCAGAAGATCCCCCTCCTAATCAGCCATTGGCTACATGCTGCTCCCATACTTTTTTCTAATTGGTCAGTTTCTAAACCCGTCAACTTTATAAGCTCCTCCTTCTCTACAGCCATTGGATCCCCTTCGTACTCACCTTTGTCCCTGATTGGTTCGTTCTTATGCTAGTCAGCGTCAAAAGCTCCACTTTCTAGGCAGCCATTGGCTCATCACCCCAGCACATTTGACTCTTATTAGTCGGTTCCTATGCCATTCAGTGTTAAAAGCTCCGCCTCCTAGGCAGCCATTGGATCCCCACAGCACCCACCCTTGGTTCTCATTGGACACTTCCTATGCCATTCAGCACCTAAGGACCCTCCTCTTAGGCAGCCATTGGCTACTCACCACAGCCATATTTTGTTCCCATTGGTCTATTTCTATACCAGTCAGCATCAGAGGCTCCACATTCTACACAGCCATTGGGTCCCCGAGAACCCACCTTTCATTTGGATTGGTCTGTTTCTATGCCATTCAGCATCAGAAGATCCGCCTCCTAGGCAGCCATTGGCTACATGCCACACCCATACTCTTCTCATTGGTCAGTTTCTAAACCCCACAACGTTATAAGCTCCTCCTCCTAGGCAGCCATTGGCTCCCCTTCATACTCACCTTTGGTTCTGATTGGTTGGTTCCTATGCTAGTCGGCGTCAAAAGGTCCACCTCCTAGGCAGCCATTGGCTCATCATCTCATCACCTTTGGCAATCATTGGTGGGTTCCGATGTCAGTGAGCATCAGAAGCTCCACCTCCTAAGCAGCCATTGGTTCTCCACAGCCCACCCACCAATGTTTTGTTTTGATTGGTCAGTTCCTATGCCAGTCAGTAACAAGAGCTCCTCCCCTTAGTCTGCCATTGGTTCGCCAAAGCACCCAGCTTTTGTTCTGATTGGTCAGATCCTATGCCAGTCTGCATCATAAGCTCCACCTCCTAGAAAGCTATTGGATCCTCACAGGACCCAACTTTGGTTCTCATTGGTTGTTTCCTATGCCACTCATAATCAAAAGATCCGCCTCTTAGGCAGGCATTGGCTCCCCACAGCATTTATACTTGGTTGTGATTGGTCAATTCTTATGCCAGTCAGGGTCAGAAGCTCCTCCTCCTAGGCTACCATTGGCTGTCCACTGCACACACCTTTGGCTCCCATTGGTCGGTTCCTACGCCAGTCTGTGTCAGAAGATCCGAATGTAGGCAGCCATTGGCTACTCACCACAGCCATGTTTTGTTCCGATTGGTCCGTTTCCATGCCAGTCAGCATCAGAGGCTACACTTTCTACCCAGCTATTGGGTCCCCCAGAACGCACCTTTCATTTTGATTGGTCTGTTCCTATGCCATTCAGTATCAGAAGATCCGCCTCCTAATCAGCCATTGGCTACATGCCACACCCATAGTCTTTTCTCATTGGTTGGTTTCTAAAGCAGTCAATGTTATTAGCTCCTCCTCCTTTGCAGCCATTGGCTCCCCTTCGGAATCACCTTTGCCCCTGATTGGTTGGTTTTTATGCTAGTCAGCGTCAAAAGCTCCACCTTCTAGACAGCCATTGGCTCATCACCCCAGCACCTTTGGCTCTCATTAGTCGGTTCGTATGTCATTTCATTGACAAAAGCTCCGCCTCTTAAGTTGCCATTGGTTTCTCCCAGCACCTAACTTTTGTTTTGATCGGTCCATTCCTATGCCAGTCACCATCAAGAGCTCAACCTCCTAGTCAGTCATTGGTTCCCCACAGCATCCAGATTTGGTTCTCATTGGTTGGTTTTGATGTCAGTCAGAGTGCAAAGCTCCATGTCCCAGCTGCTGGATTCCGTGGAAGCATGGTACCGTGGGCTCGCCAGCCGCTGTCCTGGAAGCAGAGCATCACCCTCCACGGGAGCGCAGACATTGTGGCCGAGTATTTTTCATTTGGCATTGGTAGCTTTGTGTCTCAGCGCGAAATTTATCCGACTGAAACCTTCACTCGCGTGCAGAAGCACGGACTCACCTTGCTGCTCACCATGGACCCCGCGCCCATGCAAGCCCTGAACAAGGTGATGGAGCAGCCGAAAGACTGGCTGTTCACGTGCTCAGGGCTTCCTGGCTGTTCACGTGCTCAGGGCGGAAGCCTGGGGTGGTTATCTCATGTCGATGATTGAAGCCGGGAGGTCCTGGAGAGGTGGCCGTTTGACACTGAGTGTGTCAGGACGGCCAGAGATGACAGTGCGCCCAGAGAAGCGTCTCAGAGAGCCATCCAGGACGAGATGTGCTCGGTGATCAGACAGATCGCGGCCGCAGTGACCTTCCTGCCGCTGCCAGGAGCTTCCTGTCCGTTTGACCTGCTGATCTATACACACAAAGATCTTGTTGTCCCTGCAAAGCGGGAAGCGTCTGGACCCCGGTTCATTGCCAACGCTGAGCAGGTCCGCCTGCGTCCCCGCACGACGACCATCCATGGAGGGAACAGCACGGCGGCCTGCAGCCTCCGTGTCAGGGAGTGAAGAAGCCGGCGCGTCATGGAACCCCACACGCGTGTTTCCTGAGACCCAGTCAACTGGAGTTCTTGTTCCGTTTCACGGATTACTTTGAGGGGGTCGGGGTAGTGGGGGGACTGAACATTGTACTTCCCTGGACCGTGCGTGTCATTGCATTTGTTGGTGCCTGTTTGACTTTCCATAAGGCTGACACCTTCGAAAGGAGCCAGCAGATCCCATCAGCACTGGAACGTCAGCCCCTTTGGGGGTGGAAATTGGAGACAGGAACTTGGAGATGGGAAGGGAAATCCCTTCTTCAATCAGAACTCTCTGTCAAGCAGCGGACTGCCTCTCGGTGGACATGGAACAGCAAGAGACGTCTCAATAGTCAGAATCATTGTTGGTATTTTAATGATGATGTGTCTTGGTGTAGCCCTCTTTGGATTCCTTTTATATGGGGTTCTGTGTTCTTCCTGGACTTGTAAGTCTATTTCTTTTACCAGATGTGGGAAGTTTTCAGTCATTATTTCTTTAAGTAGGTTTTCATTATCTTGCTCTCTCTCTTCTTCTGGCACCCCCACAATTCTGATGTTGGTACGCTTGAAGCTGTCCCAGAGGCTCCTTACATTATCTTCACATTTTTGGATTCTTTTTTCTTCTTGCTTTTCCAGTTGAGTGTTTTCTGTTTCTTTATATTTCAAATTTTTAACTTGATTCTTGCCTTCCTCTAGTCTGCTGTTAGGTCTCTGTACAATATTTTTTATTTCAGTCAGTGTATGTTAAATTTCTAGTTGGACCTTTTCCATCTCTAGTTGGTTCTTTTTCATCTCCTCTTGGGTCTCGCTAACTTTATCCAACTTTTCTAGGATATACTTGAAAAACCTTATAAGTGTGGTTTTGAACTCTATACTCAGTCATTTGTTTTCCTCCATTTCTTTTGTTTGTGATCTCTTCCCTTGTCTCGGCATTTTCACTATGCCGGGAGAACTTCTGTGTTGGATTCAGCCTTATGATACCAGACTTGCAAAACTGCAAGAGCTTCTCTGTTGAGCTTGGGATGGGTGGAGTCTCAGGGCTTAAGGGACTGCTTTGCCTTCCAGTAGACCCCGCCCTCCACAGCCCCTGAGTCTCATGTGACTGGGTAATCACTGGAGCGGTCCCTGTGCGCTTGCATGCGTGCTCCTTCATAGTGCCTCTAGACTGCTGCCTCTCAGGCTCCCCTGCACTCCGGGAGCATATGAATCTGGGTCCCCAGGACTTCACCCGAATCTGGGGCTTAGTGGAGTTAGAAGTAACACAGTTGGGATGCTTTGTCTCCTGCCCTTTCACCAAAGCCAGCAGCAAAATCAGTAGCCGGTCCTCTGCGTGCAGTGCCGGGCGAGCCGCCTGACTTCTGCCCTCCTGTGACTCCCCCAAATTTCCGTGCACTTCTCCCTTTTCAGAGTCCAAACTCCCCCGTATGATTTTAGGCTGGACCTGGGGTTTAGTGTCGTAGGATAAGGGGTTCAATGCTGTTGGGGGTCTCCGTTCCCGCCAGAGAAAACCAGCCAGGTACTCCAGCACCCGCTCTCTCCACACGCTTGTCTCTGTACCTCAGCTTTTTGCAGCTCCTCTGGGTGTCTGTGAGCCCTTCTTTCCTTCTAGTCGTAGAACTTCCACTGAGCCAGCTTTCCTGTGGTTCTGGATGATGTCCGTTCTGTCTTTTAGTTGTAGTTTTGAAATTGTGCGAGGCAGCAGTGTAGGTGTTTACCTATGCCGCCATCTTGGTTCTCCCTGGGCCTTTATTATTAAGACTATAATCCACTCAAAGCAGCTTTTAGACAAAGCAGCTTTGTCATCATCGCTGATAATCAGATAAAAATCAGATGGACAAAAGGCAACCCACAGCTTACTGGAGAGGCATTCATTGGCCACTCTCCCCAAATGTAACCCTAAGGTGCACATGGCACTGCAGTTAGGTTTCACAGTCACCATTCCATTGGCCTGGGTGAGTCACATGGGTAGTCATGAAAGACTTCAGTCTTGCCATATGTGGCATAACCTGGGTACCCAGGCATCAGAATGTGGGGAACTAGGGAACAAATAACCGTTCTTAAATAAATATACTGGAAGTCAAAATAAAAAGAATGAGACTTGAGATATCCAAATCTTAATATGGATTGATTCAAACAAACCCAATGTAAAACTTGAGAGGGAACTTTGAACACTATCTATTTGATGCAATTGAAGGATTGTTAGTTTTTTATATAATAGGGTATGGCTTTATGATTTTTATTTTTTTAAAATATATTTTATTGTTTTTTTACAGAGAGGAAGGGAGAAGGATAGTTAGAAACATCGATGAGAAACACCGATCAGCTGCCTCCTGCACACCCTCTACAAGGGGATGTGCCCGCAACCAAGGTACATGCCCTTGACTAGAATCAAACCTGGGACCCTTCAGTCCGCAGGCCGACGCTCTATCCACTGAGCCAAACTGGCTTTGGCTGGATTTATACTTTTTAAAGAGCTCTTTCCTTTTAGAGTTACATACTAAAATATAAAATGACACATTTGGTATTTATTTCAAAATAAATCATAAAACAAGCTATAATTTGATTAGCATTGTAGGTGGGTGATAGATACATAGGGGATCAAATGTATCATTTTGTCTACTTTTGTATATATTTGAAAGATTCCATAATAAAAAGTGAAAATATTTTAAGTTCTTGTATAAAAATATGCAACAAAGAGGCTCATAGTATTACTACTGAGGATGATTTATGAACATTACAAGCAAAATAACTTAAGTTGCCATAAAGTACTACCATAATAAAAGAAAATTGCACCAATCAGGAAGGATATATGCACCCCTATGGACATAGCAGCACAATTTACCATAGCCAAGAGTTGGAAACAGCCTAAGTGCCCATCAGCAGATGAGTGGAGCAGATGGATGAATTCTAAAATGTTCCACAAATCCACTGGTAGCTACAATTTCCACATCCAATATACCATTCGCAAGGTAAGTTAAAAGGCAAATACTTTAAAAGAAAGACCTTAAAAACATATATTTTGCAAGGAATTAACTGCAAGTTTAGAAACTAATTCTAGCCCTAGCTGGTTTGGCTTATTGGATAGAGAATCAACCTGTGGACTAAAAGGTCCCCGGTTGATTCTGGTCAAGGGTATAAACCCAGGTTGTGGGCTCGATCCCTATTAAAGGGTATGCAGGAGGCAGCCAAGTAATGATTCTCTCTCATCATTAATCTTTCTATCTCTCCTTCTCCCTTATACTCTGAAATCAATAAAACTAAATTTAAAAAAAATTCTAAGTTTTCTGTATTCTCAGAACTCATTAAGTCTTAATTCTTTAAAAACAAAAATAGTCTCAATGTTTGCATCAGCCCCTTTTCCAGATACCTTTGTATGAGGTCACTATTCATATATTCTGCAAATGGTGAGTACCTATTAAGTGCTAATCTCCATGGTATAATACACAAGCTTTGCCCTCTAGAAGCAGATATTCTAGATAGGGCTGCAGATGTGTTATCAGGCCATTACAGCAAAATGCACTTAACATTCTAAGCCTATGTGTATCTATAAACTGTTTAATATATTTTTTATTGATTTCAGAGAGGGAGATAGAAATACCAATGATGAGAATCACTGATAAGCTGCCCCGCATGTCTCCCTCTGGCTGGATTTGAACTGGGGACCCTTCAGTCCATAGGCTGATGTTCTATCCTATCCACTGAGCCAAACCAGCTAGGGCTAAGCTTTTGTTTTAAAGAATAAGTCTAAGAGTCAGAGTCATGATGGAAATAATTTATTTCACATGTGTTATTGCCACCATTCTCAATTCTGAATACCTGGGATGCTACCTTTTATTTTATTGTGAACCCTCACCCAAGGATATTTGATTTTTAAAGAACTGGAGGAGGAGAGAGAGGGAAAGAGCAACATCAATGTGAGAGAGATCCATCCATTGATTGCCTCCAGCACTTGCCCCTATCAGGACTGGGGATCGAGCATGCAACCCAGGTACATGCCTTTGACCGGAGTTGAACCTGGGATCCTTCAGTCCATGGGCTGACACTCAAACCGGCCAGGACAGGGATGCTATCTCTTTAAAACTGGTTCAAATGTTACATATTTTATACTAACGGGAAAAAGAAACAGAATTGGCATAAAGGAGCCAACTACCCCAAATGCTTTGTCAAGAAGTAAAGAATACTTCACATTTCAAAGCTTAAAACTGTGTGAAAAAAAAAAAAATCCAAGGGCTTCCATCTTTCAGCTCAAGTCATTTATTTGACCATAAATAAATACTTTGGGAGTAGCCATGAGACGCATTATCCTGTATGGTAGAAATTCCCCCATCCCCGGATAACATCTCAACGCCCCAAAATGATTCATTCAGTCTGATTATCCAATGATGTACCTCTTGGTTGATTTCCCTAAAGTTTTTCCCACCAAACACCGTATCTTCAGTTCATCATATATACTTAGCACAAGTTCGTTCTACATTCATAACTTTTCAATTATAGTGTTTATGCCACCATTTTGTCAGAATAATTGTAACAGTTATAAATACCTCTCTTTCTGTAATCCAAAGCCAACTAAAAAAGAAAGTAGACACCAAAAACCTTTCGTGCTTAAAGGCAAATGTATTCAGTTCCTTTCCATGCCGCACATAAGGTATCTATGTGCTTGTTATTCCTGTTCTAATTCAAGTTCCGGGCACCTTTGAGAATCCATTTATCCTCCCTAGTGAGCTATATTGCACTGCGTGCTAGTAAGTATCTTATGTCGGGGGAAAGGAACATTCCTAGCATATAGCTCAGTCGAGTGGGGAGTGTTCTGGGAGGACAGGTGGTCTATTGTCTCTTCCGTTGTTATCCTGAGGCTCACAGTGGGGTCATTATCAGTTCGTATCAACAAATGCCTACAGAAGCCATTCAGATATGCTATAGCAGGGAGGAAGGCACAGGAGAAGAGGAGAGGAGACTTGATGTCCTATGATGGAGTGTAGAGGCTGGTCTAGGTACAGAAACCAGGAGTAACGGAAACGAGGAAGTCCTCCTTAGGATGCCATGCCAAGCAGAAAACCTCCGAAAAATCCGCCAGTCACTAGAACGTTCTTCTTGACAAACGACACCATCTGGGAGACAGGAGACAGCACAATAAACTACATTGCTAAGGATCTTATTATTACTAGAAACTAGAAACTGGTGCATGAAATTCATGCGCGGGTAGGGTCCCTAGGCCTGGCCTGTGATCAGGGCTAATCTTCCCTGGCTGCAGGTAGCTAGACCTGCCCACTGCCAGTCGTCTTCTGTGTGTGGGGCGATGGGGCCCTGATATCGCCACCACCCACCCCCATTTCCCAGTCCTCCATTGGGCAGGTGGGGCCTGTGGCCTGGGGAAGCTCCTGCATTGAGCATCTGTCCCCTGGTCAGTGCATGTCATAGCTGACCAATCGTTCAACCATCCAGTCAATTTGCATATTACACTTTTATATATATATAGATTGTCTCTTATCTCCGTAATATTGACAATGTCAATCCCCTCATCTGTTGAGTAGCTTGTACTTTACCCAGGACACAGATCAGGAGGTGACATGGTAGCTGTTTGGATAAAGGTGGTGGCAGGGGTGCTAGTGCACAGTGATCAAATTCAACAGATGTTTTTAAGACAGGACTTTGTGTGACCACATAACTGGTCATACAGGGGCTAAAGGGGTGAAGTCAAGTGAGAGTGGAAGAGGAGACAGAGAGCAACATTGATGTTGAGAGACACATCGATTGGCTGCCTCACGCACCAGTGGATTCTGTCTTTAGGAACAGAGCTAAGAAATCCGCCCAGAAGTTCACACAGGGACAGGGAAGGACAGAGTTCATGGGGGCAGTTATGGGGAAAGAGTAGAGCTGTATTCAATAAACTGGTTAGAGCAATTCAAGATTTCCAATTTCACTCCTTCCACTTTCTTCAACACCTGCTGTCCAGTGGAGGCTGTTCACTCTGAATCTCAACTCTGAATTTCTCCTTACATTCATCCTATCCATCCATCCATCCATCCATTTGTCTATCCACCCATCCCCCTCTGACACTGTTTCAGCTCTCTCTCATCAGTGATGTTTCTATATCTCTCTCCCTCTCCCTTCTCTGAAATCAATAAAAAAATATATTTTGAAAAAAAAGTGTTAATGGGGCCTGGCTGGTGTGGCTCGGTGGTTGAACATGAATCCATGAACCAGGAGGTCATAGTTCAATTCCCTGTCAGGGCACATGTCCTGGTTGTGACCTCAATCCTCAGAAGGGGATGTGCAAGAGGCAGCTGATAGATTCCATCACTGATGTTTCTCTCTCTCCCCCTTCTCTTCCTCTATTTGAAATTAATAAAAACATTTTTAAGAAGTGTTCATGGGCTGAGAACTCTCAGATGGAAGGTGTGGAAGAGTGGGAAGTGATTAAAGAACTTGTATGCATATATGCATAACCCAATGGACACAAACAATACGGTGATGAAGGCCTGGGCTGGGGTGGGCTAGAAGGGGTTAATAGGTGGAAAAGAGGGACAAGTGTGATACTTTCTTTTCTTTTTAATATATATATATATATATATATATATACACACACACACACATATACATATATATATATATATTATTGATTTTTTACAGAGAGGAAGGGAGAGGAATAGAGAGCTAGAAACATGGATGAGAGAGAAACATCGATCAGCTGCCTCCTGCACACCTGCCCACAACCAAGGTACATGCCCTTGACCAGAATCAAACCTGGGACCCTTCAGTCTGCAGGCTGATGCTCTATCCACTGAGCCAAACCGGTTTCAGCCAAGTGTGATACTTTCAACAAGATTTTAAAAGTGTTCATGGAAACAACACATCCAGCATTCTGGCCTAACCATTTCTTTGGAGCTGAAGTGCAGTGACTTCATCACCCAACTACTTAAAGCCACTCACCTCCTGAACTTCCTCTGACCTTTTCTACTCTACTACTCCATCCTCCTGTGACCCAATAGCCTCCGCACTCATACTGGACCCAGGTCTTCCTGTGTCACTTTCACTCCCCCCACCCACCACCCAGACTCAACTGGACCTCACATTTCCCTACGTGAGGTATTGTCTTTGCCATCTGCCATCAGGGCGAATGGAAAAAAAAAATCATACAACTTCCTGAATTCCCTTCATTCATTACTTTTACTTTCTTCCTACTCTTTCCTCAAATTGCTATAGTTAGCCTTTCAGCTCCACCAGCCCACTGAAAGTGCTCTCACTGAAGTGACTGTTGCGGCTAAATACTGAATGTATTGTTTCCATCCCCACCTCCCAAATAAGACCACGATGAGCTCTGAGAGGGGAACCGGCCACTCACTCTCCTGAGGCATGTGACAGTGCCAGGCCGTTAACAGGAATACAAATAATTGTGGAATAAACCAATTCCAAACCTTTTGGTTAGTTTATAACAAGTTCCCTCTGCGAGTCAAAAGTTGGTTGAGTCAAACATTAACCTTAAACTTTTTATTATTATACTTCCAGTATCACTAAAGAAGTTTTCTTCAACAACTATGTTTTATAACTGAATAATAAAGTTTTGGCAGCCAGGCTGGTGTGGCTCAGTGGCTGAGTGTCAACCTATGAACCAGGAGGTCACAGTTGGATTCCCGGTCAGGGCACAAGCCCAGGTTGCGGGTTTGATACCCAGTAGGGGGTGTGCAGGCGGCAGCCAATCGATTATTTTCTTTCATCATTGATGTTTCTAACTTGAACATCAATGATGTTCCTCTCTCTGAAATCAGTTCTTCTCTCTAAAATCAATAAAAACGCATTTTAAAATATAATGTTTTGGCAAAATGAGAAAAGTGTAAGTTTCATAAATGAGCCTGAGGAAGAGGGATGGAAGGAGGGAACGAAAGGGAGGAACTATCTGGGCTCCCGAACCCCCATAAATGCCACTTCCTGCTCTGGGTAAAAGATCAGCTTTGCCAACCAACTGCCACCATACAAAAACTGTTCTCATATGCAGATTTTTAATATTTCCTACAATGTTTGTGATATTATACTATGTTAGTACAGTTTTGATATTATTATTATACTTAAAATCTTTTTTTCTTGAAATATTGTTTTTTAAAAATATATTTTTTACAGAGAGGAAAGGAGAGGGATAGAGGGTTAGAAACATCGATGAGAGAGACATCGATCAGCTGCCTCCTGCACATCTACTGGGGATGTACCCACAACCAAGATACATGCCCTTGACCAGAATCGATCCTGGGACCCTTCAGTCCGCAGGCCAACACTCTATCCACTTAGCCAAACCAGTTAGGGCAAAATATTGATGTGATGTGAGCCGACTACCAGGGGGAGATGTGGAACATGGTGGGAGACCAGTGGCAGTGGTGGGGTGCTGAGAGCAAGAGAACGAGGAGGCAGGGAGGCCAGGATGTGGGGAGCCACACGGTGGCGGCATGTGGGTGGCGAGGAAAGGAGGCGAGTGGGGGGGGGGGACCTGATCAGCCCTGATCACTGGCCTGGCTTAGGGACCCTACCTGTGCATGAATTTCATGCACCAGGCCTCTAGTCTACACTAATAAAAGAGAAACCTGCAAATTACCATCACTCTGCTATGCCAAACAGCCAATCAGGGATGATCAAGCTGACAGGCAGAAGCAGTTAGGGGCAATGAGGCAGGCAGGTGAGCGGTTAGGAGCCAGCAGTTCTGGATTGTGATTGTGAGAGGGATGTCTGACTGCCGGTTATCCCCTGAGGAGTCCCAGATTGGGGAGAGTACAGGCCAGGTTGAGGGACACCTTCCCCGCTCCACCCCCTCCATGCACAAATTTTGTGCACCGGGCCCCTAGTATTAATATAAGAACGTTTTTCTTGAATAATGGGTATTTACTGCATGTAACGTTATATTTAAAATCATTTTTCTTTAGATATTAATGTTTATTGCATGTAACATTGCTAAAGATCATTTTCCTTGAAAAAAATTAAAAAAAAAATCTTTAACTCGCCAAAACCGGTTTGGCTCAGTGGATAGAGCCTTGGTCTGCAGACTGAAGGGTCCCAGGTTCGATTCTGGTCAGGAGCATGTACCTTGGTTGCGGGCACATCTCCAGTAGGGGGCGTGCAGGAGGCAGCTGATCGATGTCTCTCCCTCATCCATGTTTCTAGCTCTCTATCCCTCTCCCTTCCTCTCTGTAAAAACTCAATAAAATATATTTTAAATAAATAAATAAATAAAAATAAAAAATCTTTAACTCAATTAAAAAAACACATGCAAAAAAACTGTCCTAATATACCTGGCTATGCGGAATGGTCTGTTCAGCCTTTTTCTAGTCTGCTAAGTCATTTACCACTCAGCTACCTGCTTTCCAACTCCCCCAAACTTGCTGACATTTGTTGTCTACTGATATTCCTCTCCTGTTCCCTTGGCCCTTGTGGGTTTAACCACTTTTATTTTGTTGCTGTCATTTCGATATATTTCAGAAGGAAGCAGAGAAATGCTATGTTTAATCTGCCAATGTTTACCCCGAGTTCATCTATTACCACCTATTCTATTTGATCACATGACTTTCTCCTGTCACTGCTACTAGTGTGAGTGCCTCAAAGACAAGGTCTAGTTCAGTTTACCACGAAATCATAAATCCTTCCCCTTTCTCTGTGAATTCAGAACTCCACTGCTCCAGGCTATGGAAGGTGCCAGCCATTTATTTCTCTACAGTTCAGTGTAATTATTACTTTGGGACATTTAACGTATTTCTCTTTTTCAAATATATTTTTATTGATTTTAGAGAGGAAGGGAGATAGAATCATCAATGATGAGAGATAATAATTGGCTGCCTCCTGCATGCCCCCTACTGGGGATCGAGCCCACAACCCTGGGCATGTGCCCTGACTGGGAATCAAACAGTGATTGATCTCTTGGTTCATAGATCAGCCCTCAACCACTGCACCACACCAGCTGGGCTAATAAAGCAGTAGCAAAACACATCCTTTTAAAAGGAAAACTTTTTCCTATCCCTCCAGTGCCAGCCAATGTAACCTAACCTGGTTTTGTGCAAACCACACCCCATGGGTCAAATCCAGCTGGCTGCATGCTTGAAAATCAACTCCTATCATATCACAGCTGCAGCCACTTTGTCTGAATATCATTTATGATTACTTTCGTGCTATACAGTGGAGTTCAGTATTTATAAACATGGCTTACAAAGCTGAAAATATTTACCATTTGGCCCTTTACAAGAAAAGGTTGCCACCCTCAAGGCAAGACATTCTACTATTTATACACTGAGCGACCAGATTATTATAATCTCTGAATGCATAATAATCTGGCCACTCAGTGTGTGTGTGTGTGTGTGTGTGTGTGTGTGTGTATACAGCGGTACCTCGAGATACGAGTGCCCTAACATACGAGATTTTTGAGATATGAGCCATCGAGCGAGCGATTTTTGCTTTGAAATACGAGCAACATTTGAGATAGGACTAATAGCGTGGATCAGCCAGCTACACACGCCCAGTGCATGAATTCGTGCATGGGTGGAGTCCGGCCAGCCTGGCCAGGAGGAGGAGACATAGGCAGTTGGCCCACCTACCTGCCAGTCGAACTCCTGGTCGAGGGGACAATTTGCATATTAGCCTTTTATTATATAGGATATGCATTGAGTGGCCAGATTATTATGCATTCAGAGATCATCATCATCTGGCCACTCAGTGTATGTAGAATTGGTCAAGTAGGGACATTGCAGAGCTCTATATGCATGGATACAAAATGATCGTATTGGCTATGCCATCTGCATCCTTATCCTCCTCCTCACTTGCTGCATTGCCCCCATCCCTACAAGAACTAGTTCAAGAGATGATGGATTCATGTACGGGCACATATCACTTTGCATTCTCATTCACTGACAAGTCACCAAACACTTCAATCGCTCAACTTTAAAAAAAAAAATGTCTCTGGCCTGGTCAGAGTGGCTCAGTTGGTTGAGTGTCATCCTGTGCACTGAAAGGTTGTAGGTTCGATTCCCAGTCGGGGAATGTATGGAAGACAACCAACTGACGTTTCTGTTTCTCTCTGTGTGTTTGTTTCTGTTTCTCTCTCTCCCCCTTTCTCCCTCCCATTCATTAAGCATGTCCCTGGTGCCTGAGCCCAGCTGGCATGGTTCAATGGTTGAGCACTCCCCTATGAACCAGGAGGTCACAGTTTGATTCCCAGTCAGGGCACATGCCCAGGGTGTGGGCTTAATCCCTAGTTTGGAAGTGCAGGAGGCAGCTGATCAATGATTCTTGCTCAGCATTAATGTTTACCTTTCTCTCTCTCCCTTCCTCTCTGAAATCAATAAAAAAATATATGTTTTCAAAAAAGTCTGATGTGAAGCCATTCCATCCAAAGCTGACAAATACATGTCTAAGCCCATTTTGAGACATGCAAAACTGTCTGCACCCTTCACACACTTCACATAAACAAAACCAGTCGCACCTCCTCGGCTTTGCTTTTCACCTCTGTCGGTAAGTGGTTGCTCTTGCGGATCTTCAGCTGTTCCTTGGCCTTCTTCATGTCCTTCTCTACTCGTTGCCAGTCAATTTTGATGTAGCCAGTATGGTTTGCAATCTATAGTTTCAACAACCGCAAGAAATAAGAAACACAGGCTCGTTATTTCTTTTTGTCAAGAAAAATCACTGAAGTGCTTTATCGAAAACCCTTCTGAATCCATTTTTGGAGACATTTGCCATCCAGAACTTTGTATGACGATGATATTCACTCAATATCTACTCAGCATTCACCCTATGTACAAGGCCCTATGCCTGGCACCAGAATTCAATAGACAGCCCTTCACTGACTCCTGGCAATTCTTTTACTTTATTTATACACTTACCCCACTCTAAAAAGTTATAAGTTAGAGCCCTGGCTGGTGTTTCCGTGGTTAGAGAGGGAGAAATGGGTAGTTATGTCCCCATGTTATAAATGAGAAGATAAAATGCAACTAGTAATTGATGAAGTCTGACTGAAAGGTCGCTGGCATTTCAAACAGTACATGTATATAAGTGCAAAGATTATTCTAGAGTAATATCGGAAGGGTTACATTACAGCTCCTCATACCACATCCTTAATGAGCAAGCGGGATTTCCAAACATCCAGGAATATTTCACATACAGACCTGAAGGAGAAAAAATCCTCCTCCCACAGCTGTTGCAGCCAACTTTCCAACCTTCTGGAATATGAAACCTGTGCACCTACAAGAACCAAACCACCATCAGACAAGTCAACAGGCTGTTAAATACACAAAACAGTTATGACATATATATATATAATGAAATATTAAAACTATTATATGTGTGTATGTGTGTGTGTATCTGAAATGTCATTTAGCCTTAAAAATTGAGAAAATCTTACCATTTGCAACAACATGAATGGCCTACAGGGTATCACGCTAAGTGAAATAAGTCAGAGAAAAACAAATACTGTATTATCTCATTTATACACTGAGTGGCCAGGGGGAGGGGACATGGGTGGTTAGTCAGCCTGCCTGCTGGTCGAAGGGACAATTTACATATTAGACTTTTATTATATAGGATATACACTGAATGGCCAGATTATTATGCGTTCAGAGATCATACTAATCTGGCCACTCAATGTATGTGGAATCCTAGAAAAAGATAGAGCCCTATCTGGTTTTTCTCAGTGGTTAGTGTCGGCCCGCTCACTGAAGGGCCGTGGGTTCAATTTCAGACAAGGGCACGTACCTGATTTGCAGGCTCGATCCCTGCTCCAGTCAGGGCACATGGAGGAAACAATCAATCAATGTGTCTCACATCAATGTTTCTCTTTCTGTGTCTCTCCTCCTCCCTTCCACTCTCTCTAAAAAAATCAATGGGGTACCCCTAGCTGGTTTGGCTCAGTGGATAGAGCATCAGCCTGCAGATCGAAGGGTTCCAGGTTCGATTCCGGTCAGGAGCACATGCCTGGGTTGCAGGATTGGTCCAACATACAGGAGGCAGCCAATCAATGATTCACTCTCATCATTGATGTTTCTCTATCTCCCTCCCCCTTCCTCTCTGAAATAAAAATATTTTTAAAAAATAAAAATAGCCTGGGGTGACGATTAACAAAAAATAAAAACAAAAAGAAAAGGAGAACAGGGGTAGGGAGAATTGGAGGAAAGTAGTCCAAAGATATTAACTTTTAGTTATAAGACAAATAAACACCAGTGATGTCAAGTATATGATTACTATAGTTAACACTGCTATGTGAAAACAGGAGTTATTAAGAGAGCAAATCCTTAAGAGTTCTCATCACAAGACTTTTTGTTCTTTCTTTTTATTGTATTTATATGAAATGATGAATGTTAACCAATTCTACTGTGGTAATCATTTCACAATATATGTATAGATTAGTTCTCACTAAAACTGGGAAATGGCCAAAACCGGTTTGGCTCAGTGGATAGAGCGTCGGCCTGTGGACTGAAAGGTCCCAGGTTCGATTCCGGTCAAGGGCATGTACCTTGGTTGCGGGCACATCTCTTGTGTGGGGCGTGCAGGAGGCAGCTGGTCGATGTCTCTCTCTCATCGATGTTTCTAACTCTCTATCCCTCTCCCTTCCTCTCTGTAAAAAATCAATAAAATATATTAAAACCGGGGGAAATGAGGCTAGATGATAACAGTACCGATGTCAGAGTTGTGAGAAGGAAATGATTATATGGCACGTAGTAATTTGTGTAACCACTAAATCGCACTTTAATATGTTTTGATAAATGCTCCACATTAAGTGATCTATTTCACATAAGCCAATGTGCTTTTATGGGCTGAAGGAGGTGATTTCTGTCACCCTGATACTAACGCATGTAAACAAAGACACTGGACATCTTTCATATCACTCACCATCCAGTGACGCCCCCGATTAACAGCTGAGTTGCAACGCTGTACTTTTCAGCTGAGGGCCCAGTTTCTGGCCCAAACAGCTTGCGCCACCATGGCTGCTTCTTAGCATATTCGGCAAGGTCCAGTGACTCAAAATGCCCTACAAGGATGAAGATAGTGAATAAGAACATGGACACTTTTCCAATAAATTACTACCATTCCTAACTAGATTAAAAGGTTTAAAAAGAGGTAGTTGGAATAAGAACCTCCCAATATTATTCAATTTTAAACAGTAAATTAGCTCTGAAATTCTGACCGGCAATTCCTGGAAATCCGACTGAAATCAATAAATAATATTTGTCTTAGAGGAAAACAACCTAGATGATTTAGAGACAGTAACTAGTTTTTCCTCTTTAAAAACCATCAAAAACCCCTTGCTGGTTTGGCTCAGTGGATAGAGCATTGGCCTGTGGACTGAAGGGTCCCGGGTTCAATTTCAGTCAAGGTCACATGCCCATGTTTTGGGCTCAATCTCCAGTAGGGGGCTTGGAGGTAGTGATCGATCAATTATTCTGTCTCATCATTGATGTTTCTATCTTTCTCTTCCTCTCTGAAATCAATAAAAATATATTTTTTTAAAAGAATACCAAAATACATAGAAAAAACTACTAGTAATACTTAATAATGCATTCTAAATGAAATGGATTTCTTTCATTTTCTTCTCCTTTTCAGGAGTAACTCAATATTTAATGGCCCAAAAATTGCTAGATTCTGAGTATTATGAGGACCTCCAGTGATAATATGAGGTAATGTTTAATTGAACTCTTATTAGTCACCAAAGTATGCAATAAACATAACATCTAATTAAACACATAGAACAAGGTACTATTTATTAACCTCATTTTATAATAAGAAATGGAAGCCAAGGCCTGACTGGTGTGGCTCAGTGGTTGAGCATTGACCCACGAACCAGGAGGTCCCTGTTCAATTCCCAGTCGGAGCACAGGCACGGGTTTCAGGCTCCACCCCCCGTCAATGATTCTCTCTCATCACTTATGTTTCTATCACTCTCTCCCTTTCCCTTTCTCTCTGAAATCAAGTAAAAAATATTTTAAAAAAGGAAATGAAAGCTCAGAAGTTAAGTGATTTGCCCAAGATAAATAGAGTTAATAACATATCTAATCCTTTTCTCTGTGGGAAGATAATGTAGAAATAATGAAAGATGCACAAGATCTCTACACTGTAAATAACAACACACCACAGAAAAAATGAATAACCTAAGTTAATGGAGATATATTACTCTATGTTTTATAAGACAACTAGAGGCCCAGTGCACGAAATTCGTGCAAGGGGTGCGGGGGTCCTTTCAGCCCAGCCTGCACCCTCTCCAACCTGGGACCCCTTGGGAGATGTCCAATTGCCGGTTTAGGCCCGATCTGGCCTAAACCAGCAACTGGACATCCCTCTCTCAATCTGGGGCCACTGACTCCTAACTGCTCACCTGACTACTGGCCTGATTGCCCCTAACTGTCCCCCCTGCTGGTGTGGCTGCCTCCAACTGCCCCCCTCTGCCAGCCCCGTCACCCCTCACTGCCTCCCCCCTGCCGGTGTGATTGCCTCCAACTACTCCCCTGCCAGCCTGGTTGCCCTAAACTATACCCCTGCTGTCTTGGTCACCCCCAACTGGCCTGGTTGTCCCTAACTGCCCCCTCTGCCAGCCTGGTCACCCCTAACTGCCTGCCCCACTGGCCTGGTTGCCCCTCACTGCCCACCCTGATGGCCTGGTCGCTCCCAACAGGCTCCCCCTCCCCCCGCCAGCCTGGTTGCCCCACGCAGCCTGCTGTTGTTGTTTGGTCATTCCTCACTAACCCCCCTGCCAGCCTAGTTGTCCCATGCAGACTGCAGTTTGATCATTATTATTACTGTGACAGAGCCCCAGACAGTTTGCATATTCCTCTATTATTAGTATAGATAATTTTAAGATGTTCATTCTCTCCATACTGATCTACAGACTCAATGGAATCCCAATCAAAAAGCAACTAGAGGCCTGGTGCACGAATTCATGCATGGGTGGGTCCCTCTGCAGACACTGCGGGGTTCAGGCCTAAACCTGTGGTCCAAGGCCGCCTGCAACTCCTACCTGCCACTCCCGCTCATCCCAGGCCCATTGCACCTGCCACAGGCTCGTGCCCAATCAGTCCTGATCGGCTTGGTGCCGCCTCAGCAGTACTCACCAGCCACGAATCCAGCCTCTGGCATCCTCCCGAGGGGAGTGGCCTGTGTGATCTAGCTGAAACTGGCTCTCTGACATCCCCCGAGGGGTACTGGATTACGAGAGGGCACAGGTCAAGCCAAGGGACCCCACTAGTGCATAATTGGCGCTGAGGAGAGACCATAGGAGGGCTTCAGGGCATGTCCGGCCCCATCTTACCCAGTCCCAATCAGGGCCGATTAGGACTGGCAGGGGCCGATTGGGGCCAGCCAGGGAAGGACGCGGGAGGTTGACCAGAGGTGGGCTCCAGGGCATGTCCAGCCCATCTCATTCAGTCCTGATCAGCCAGGACACTTACCCTCCCCAACCAGAGGATAAATAGCTTAAGTCACCCTACTCATAGAGAGAAAGATAACAGAAATCCAACTAGTGCCATCTGTGAGCTACACCCAAGGACAGAAAATTAAGAGAAACTCGTTTTGGTCAGCATCAAGCTGATGAATATTCTATTGATCCACTCCTAAGCCCTCCCATAAATACTCAAACTTTAAAACCCCTGAAAATTAAGGTCCCTGTGTGCTCCCCATCCTCCACCTGCCTATCCCCTGCCATATATGCCCAAACATCTAAGGGACCTCATGAGACTTACAAACAGGGATGCAATGGACAACAGCAGCTCAGTCCCAGGGTGCTCTCCCTCCTGGCACCATGCCTGTGCCATTCCCTTCCTCTCTCTTCCCCCCCATAGCCATGTATCCCCAAACCTCTAAGGGAACTCATGACACTTGAAACCAGGTGAACAATGGGCAGCGGAAGCTTGTCCTGGGTTAACCCCCTGAATCTGTCTCCAAGGCCCCCTTTTCTCTGACTTCCCAGTGAGCCAAAGCAGCCCAGCCTAGCTCACCTGTTGCTTCTTCTATGCCCTTCTTTGTTCTATCCTAAGTGTTTTTTTGCTTTGGTCAATAAATTATGTTTGCTTCTCTACATTGTGTCTCTTGATTGAAATATTTCCTTCAAGAAGATAAGAACTGAGGTCAGATTGAGATGCATGCCTGTAGAGGAAGAAGGGAGTAGGGGAGGGAGCTCACGGTGGACCTTGATTTTTGAGGGGTTTTAAAGCTGGGAACTTAGGGGAGGATCTAATAGAATCTCATCAACTTTATGCTGATGTACCAAAACGAGGTTTATTCTCGTAACTCCATCTGTCCTTGGGTGTGGCTGGCAAATGGCACTAATTGGACTCCTGCTGTCTCTGTGAGTAGGGTGGTTTAAGCTATTTTCCCTCTGTTGGGAGAGAAATGTGAACCATTTACTCTTAGTGTCCCTGATTTAGGGAATATAGAAATTACTAGATGGCTGCAAAGTGCTGTTGAACTATCTATCTGTTTCTGTTTCCCTATTGGGTGTATCCTGGCTTACTAGCCTGTCTCAGAAGGAATGTCAAAGTCACAGTGAAAAAAGGCCTGTGGATCAGAAGAGGTTGCTGCAATCATTTAGGAAAACAGAAAGTACCATAAATGACCAAAGCAATTTGGGGGGTGGGGGGGGCGTGGAGAACAAAGGTCAAAGAACTTCAAGACTTGCAAAGTTACCATATTTGACACAGTGTAGAACTGACCTAAGGATACACATATAGTCATTTGATTTTTGAAACATGGCACCAAGGTAATTAAATGGGTAATGAAACTCTTCAATAAATTGTATTAGAATTACTAGGTATCTGTAAAAACAAAAACCTCAATCCCTACCTTAGATATCATACACAAAATACAATTCAAGAATTAATTCATGATGGATTATAGATCCCAATTCCCCAGATCCAAAGTATGGATGTTTGAAAAATTGGGCCTTTTATGGCCTCACAAGTAGTTAAATAAAAAACTGTTTTCTAACGTAAGAAAACATTACTGCTGTCTGGCCAGCATGGCTCAGTGATTGAGTTTCAACCTATGAACCAGAAGATCGTGGTTCAATTCCACATCAGGGCCCATGCCTGGGATCTAGGCTCGATTGTCAGTAAGGAGGTGTACAGGAGGTAGCCAGTCAATGATTCTCTCTCATCACTGATGTTTCTCTCTCTCCCTCTCTGAAAGCAACCTATGTAAGAAAGAGGTAATATGTAAATTGACTGTCACGCCCTCACACAAGATGGCCGCCCCCATGTGGTCACAAGATGGCTACCACAAGATGGCCAGCAGGAGAGGGCAGTTGTGGATAATCAGGCCTGCATGGGAGGGCAGTTAGGGGTGACAGGACTGGCAGGGGAAGGCAGTTGGGGGTGACCAGGCCCGAACTGGTCTGCATGGAAGGACAGTTAGGGGTGAATAATCAGGCCTGCAGGGGATGGCAGTTATCCACCCCTCACTACCCTTGGGGGTGACCAGGCCAGCAGGGTAGGGCAGTTCGGAGTGACCAGGCCTGTAGGGCAGGGTATTTGGGGATGACCAGGCTGGCAGGGGAGGGCAGTTCGGAGTGACCAGGCCTGTAGGGCAGGGTATTTGGGGATGACCAGGCTGGCAGGGGAGGGCAGTTGGAGGCAACCAGGCCGGGAGGGGAGAGCAGCTAGTGGTGACTGGGCTGGCAGGGGAGTGCAGTTGAGGGTGACCAGGCCCCAACTGGTCTGCATGGGAGGACAGTTAGGGGTGGATAATCATGCCTGCAGGGGAGGGCAGTTATCTACCCCTAACTGCCCTTGTGGGTGACCAGGCCAGCAGGGGAGGGCAGTTTGGAGTGACTGGGCCTGCAGGGGAGGGCATTTGGGGGTAACCAGTCTGGCAGGGGAGGGCAGTTGGGGGTGACCAGACCCCAACTGGTCTGTATGGGAAGACAGTTAGAGGTGGATAATCATGCCTGCAGGGGAAGGCAGTTATCCACCCCTAACTGCTCTTGTGGGTGACCAGGCCAGCAGGGGAGGGCAGTTCGGAGTGACTGGGCCTGCAGGAGCAGGCATTTGGGGGTGACCAGGCTAGCAGGGGAGGGCAGTTGGGGGCAACCAGGCTTGTAGGGGTAGGCAGTTCAAAGCGACCGGGCCTGTAGGGGAGGGCATTTGGGGGTGACCAGGCTGGCAGGGGAGGGCAGTTGGGCCAACCAGGTCAGCAGGGGAGGGCAGTGGGGGCAATTGGTCTGGCAGGGGAGGGCAGTTGGGGCAATTGGGCTGACAGGGGAGCAGTTATGCGTCGATCAGGCTGCCCCTGGTGGCCTAGTCACCCCCAAAGGCAGTTAGGGGGTGATTCGGCTGACAGGCAGAAGCGGTTAGGGGCAATCAGGCAGGGAGGCAGGGAGTGTTTGGGAGCCAGCAGTCCTGGATTGCGAGAGGGATGTCTGACTGCTGTTTTAGGCCCGATTGGTACTCGAACATCCTCCAAGGAGTCCCAGATTAGAGAGGGTGCAGGCTGGGCTGAAGGACACCGCCCCCAGTGCACAAATTTTGTGCACCAGGCCTTTAGTAAAACTATATTTAAAAGAAAAAAGAAATATATTACTGCCACAGTTTAAGGACTCCATCGTTTTCACTCTTTCCTTGGTTAAATATCACTGAAAAGAAGAATGAGTTTTGAGTTTTGCTTTTATGTAATTTTACCAAGCCCCTTAGCTCAAAAAGGGCTCCAGTCAAAAGGGGGATCAAATTAGAGACATTTAGTTCACACAACTCCAGTCATTCAACAAACATGGCTAAGCACTGTACACAAAATCAGTGACCACAGCGTTATGTGATTATTGCTATGATAAAGATTGAAATTCATGATGTCAACCTCAAAATGTCTGGTAATCATTTCCTAGGTGCAAATACTTGATCAACCTACACATTTGAAGTGAATAAGGGAAGACTGCTCTGCAGGAAAAGAATTACACTGTGGATTGCAATCCCTTAGTCACCTATATCCAGTAGTATATTTATAAATGTTTAAAAAACAACCAGTTTTGGGGGGAGGGCTGATTTGTAGTGTATGTCCATTTCCTTGGTGTACTCACTCACTGTGAGTGTGACATCACTGAATTGTGACATCACTGAACACAGTTTGGGAAGAGATATAGTAGTGCAGAGCACTGCTATTTCCATTACATAGATCAATTAAGTATAAATAGCCTTAAGAGCATAAAGAACAGTAAAATGTGGCAAATAATAAAGTGATGTTTTGACTATTCTCACTCTGTTTTAACATAATTTATGTAATTTTTTAAATTGGTTTCAGAGAGGAAGGGAGAGGGAAAGAGAGAAACAATGAGAAAGAATTACTGATCAGCCAAGACTGGTTTGGCTCAGTGGATAGAGCGTCAGCTTGCGGACTTAAGGTCCCGGGTTCGGTTCCAGTCGGGGGCATGTACCTTGCTTGTGGGCACATCTCCACTGTGGGGCGTGCAGGAGGTGGCTGATCGATGTCTCTCTCTCATGGATGTTTCTGTCTTTCTATCTCTCTCCCTTCCTCTCTGTAAAAAATCATAAAATATATTAAAAAACAAAACAAACAAACAAAAAAACCCTCCATTTAAAAAAAAAAAGAATTACTGATCAGCTGCCTCCTACACACCCCCCACCTGCAACCTGGGCAAGTGCCCTTGATGGGAATTGAAATGGGGACCCCTTCAGTCCACAGGCAGATGCTCTAATACACTGAGCCACAGTAGCCAGGGCATAATATATGTAATTTTAAGTTTATATAATTGACTTTTTTAAAAAGTTGATCTTTAACCTGGCTGGAGTGCTCAGTGGTTCAGTACTGACCTATGAACCAGGAGGTAATCCTTGGATTCCCAGTCAGGACATATGCTGGGGTTATGGGCTCCATCGCCAGTAGGGGGAGTACAGGAGGCAGCCCATCAATGATTCTCTCTCATTGATGTTTCTATCTCCCTCTCCCTCCTTCTCTGAGATCAATAAAAACTCTTTTTATGTTTGTTTAAAACAGCAGTTTGCCGCCCTGTTGACAAATGAGTTTGCCGCCCACTGGTTTAAAGTATTACAGATGCTGTGTCCATGGGTTATGCATATAAGTTATTTTAATTTCTTTCTACCCACCCCAACCGTCTTTCCCTGAGATTGTCAGTCTGTTCCACATGGCTCTGTTTAATACTTGAATCTTGTAAACAAGTACTGAATTGACTATAACTATGAAGCATTCAAAGTAGGATAATGGCATGATTTAAAGACGTGTTCCCCTGCATATTACATGATTGAGATTGGGAATCTTCCTCTGACTACGCAGACTAAAAAGAAGACTATTTCAAAGTACCATTTTAAAAACCATCAACAGCTCCGGGAAAGCGCCTTCCTTCAAAGAGAGAAATAAGTCGCTTTAGTCTCCAAGTGCCAGACCTACGGAGAACAGGGATGGAACAGGGACGGAATGTCTCTGGGCTTAGGTTTTGGGGGCGGCGCCGGAAGTCTGAGCCCAACAGGAGGCAACACCCTGGGCCGATCGGCCCCAGACTGGCGCCTGACCTTGGCCGGACCCTGGAACAGCCCGGGAGAGGGGCAAACCCCGGACGCCCACCCTGTCCCTGCGCTGTTAGGGCTCCCGGGGGAGCTCGGCCGGGCTACGGAGCCTCCCCCCTCCGCAGCCCAGGAAGGTGGCTGCCGCGGCGCCGGCGGCGCGCGTGCTCGCTCTTACCTTGAGTGGACGCGGCCATTTCAGCGAGCTGGTCTCGCGATGATATGTGCTGCAGCTCGGCGCCAAACGACAAGGAGTGGCGCGCCGGCGTCGGCGTGAGCTGGTTTCCGGCACGTGGTTCAGATGTTTCCATGCCGGACGCCTCAGAGGAAGAGGGCGGGCTGGGCTCCTGGCGGTGTCTCCCCTCCTCAGCGCGCAAGTGCGTCACAAGGCTCCTGGGATCGCGTCATTGGCCCCAAGGCCCCGCCCAGCAGATGCGCTGCGCATGCGCAGAAAAGCCCCGCCCGCGCAGTTTCTCAGCGGGACTTTGGCGACTCTACGTAGCAGGGGAGTTCCATGGGCGTGGACGGATGAAACCGGGTTCTTCCCTGGTAAAGATGATTTTACTAAAAATAAAGAAAACAGACTTTTCCCGTTTGCTTATGTAACCATTGATTAAATGTTTATCAGTGCCTCTATGATCCTGATGCTGACAAAAAATCAGTAATAGAAGCGCTCAGAAAGAAGTTTCTGGTGGAACAGAGTTCAGAATCTGTAAGGGTAGGCGGGGGAAGGTAGGTAGGTGGGAGGTGATAAACCAAAGACCTTATGCATATAAGCATATATGCATAACCCATGAACACAAACAATAGGGTGCTGAAGGCCTGGGGAGGGGGACGAGCGCAGGCTGGAGGGGGGGGGTCAATGGGGCAAAAGGACCTACACTTTCAACAGTAAAGATATAAAATAAAGAAATTGGATTTAAACATTCTAGCCTAAAAAAAAAGAAAAGACCTTCTTTGCCTTCAGTGCCTATGGAGCCCTTGAACTTTGTGACAGTGCACATGCCCCCAGCTCACCCCTAAACTACTCTGTCCTCCCATCTCAGTTAATGGCAACTTTATTGATCCAAAAACCTTGGTGTTATTCCGAACTCCTCTCAAACCCCACAAATCCAATTCATTAGTAGCCCTCATAAACGTTCCCTTCACAGTGAATCTAGCCATTTCTCACTCCCCCAGTGCTAACATTTTAGCTCAGGTCACACCCAATTAACAGGTTGACCTGTTCCTATTCTTGTCTCCCTATAGTCTATTTTCTCCATCAGGACCAGAAAGATGAGTCTATAGTAAAAGGTAATTGCCGTGAAAATAGTGAAGAGATTCAGAAAAGAAAAAAAAAAACTTAATGGACACAGGCAACAGTATGATGATTACCAGAGGAAAAGTGGGCTGGGGGAAGGGGACCTGGTCCTAGGGGTCTGCTTAGGGCAGCCAGTTGTGTGTGGGTTCTTGATTTTGTACAGAAAAGGTTTCACATGAATCCAGGTGGATTTTAGAGGACGTTTATTAAAGCTGGGACAAGTGCCTGGCTGTTGTGGCACAATGGTTAAGCATTGACCAGTGAATCAGGAGGTCATGGTTATATTTCTGCTCAGGGCACGAACCAGGTTGCTGGCTCCATACCCAGTCAGGGTGTGCAGGAGGCAGTCAGTCAATGATTCTCATCTTTGATGTTTTTATCTCTCTCTCCCTCTCCCTTCTTCTCTGAAATCAATAAAAATATATATATTTTTAAATGCTGGTGACAGTGAAATAAGGAAGGGCCAAGGATACTAGAAATACTAGGCTGGGCTGCCTGGGTTCCCTAAGAAGTCAAAAAAAGGGAGTCTTGGGGACAAGTTTAGGGGGGTTGCCAGGACAAACTGCTGCTGTCCATTGCTAACCTGGTGACAAACTTCCTGGGGTCCCTTAGAGTTTAGGAGATGCATGCCTGTGGAGGAAGAAGAGGAGGAGGAGGAGGGGAAAGGTACTGGGCATGCTCCTGGGAAAGAGAGCTCAGTCTGGACCCTCCCTTTGAGGTGTAATACAGCCTGGGGATTTAGGGAATATCCTAGGGGAGGATCTCAGTAGAATACCGTCAGCTTTATGCTGATGTGATTTATTCTCTTCACTTCATCTGTCCTTGGGTGTGGTTGGCAAATGGCACTAATTGCCTACCACAGAGACTTGACTTTGGGCCAAGGGACCCCCACGGGGTGCACGAATCCATGTACCAGGTCATTAATATGCATATAAGATCTTTGGTTAATCTCTTCCTGCCCTCCCCCTTCCCCCTTCCCTCTGTTTCCATGCCTGTGCATTGAGCACCTGCCCCCTTGTGGTCAGTGCATGTCATAGCTACCAGTTGAATGGTCAGATGGTCATGTAGGCTTTTACATATACTGAATGACCAGATTATTATGATATCTGAATGCATAATAATCTGCCCACTCAGTGTATAGCCTATATAATAAAAGGCTAATATGCAAATTGTCCCCTCAACCAGGAGTTTGATCAGCAGGCATGCTGGCTAACCGCACATGTCCCCTCCCCCTGGCCAGGCTGGCCGGACCCCACCCATGCAAGAATTCATGCACCGGGCCTCTAATATATACACACACACACACTGAGTGGCCAGATTATTATGCGTTCAGTGATCATAATAATCTGGCCACTCAGTGTATATAGATGGTGTCGAACAGTGATTACCATTGGCTCTCCACATCTGAGGATCCCCAACCTCAGGAGGCAGAACCCATAGGTACGAAGGATTGACTGTACTTTCTTTTGTGCACATTTATTTTACCTTCTAACACAGTGAATAAGATACTAATGTATTAGAAGTATTGCTTATTGTCTCTCACCTGTTCACAACTGTGAACACAGTGCCTAGCACAGTGTCTGGCTAGGACAGATGGGTAGTTGCATAGCCTTAGGCAAACTATTAATCTCTGTGCACCTTGATGCTTCATTTCTCTTTCTCTCCCTCTCCCTTTCTCTCTTTCTCAAAATCAATAAAATCATTTTTTTTAAAACCCAAAAATTATAAAGCAGATCCTATCACTCCTTTGCAGAACCCTCCACTGGCCTCTGACTTCACTCAGAGTAAGATCCTAGGTCTCTACCAGGTGTAGTGCATTTACCAAGATCTGCATGTCCCTTCCTCCGACCTCCATGATCTATTCTCACTCTGGCTACTGACCTCCTTGCTCTTCCTTAATACAAATACAAATACAAAGCAAACTCTTGTGCCTAGAATTTAGCACTCGCTATTTCCTTTTCCTGAAACACCTTTCTTTGCAGTCGCACTGTGAGGATTAAATCAGATAATATGTAAAGCAGCTGGCAGCGAATTTATCACCCTGTATTGTAACTATGGGGCTGCTTTTCTCTCTCCCCCATTGGACTATGTTTCCCAGAAGGCGGGACCTGGATTTTATTCATCTCTGAGGCTTGGGGGTTAGGAGCATGACCTGGGTTTGAATGCTACCACTTACAAGCTGCCTAACCTCTCTCTGCTTCAGTTTCATCACCTGTAAAATGAAGACAAGAATTACAGCTGCAGCTGGTGTGGCTTAATGGTTAAGCATCATCTTATGCACTGAGAGGTCACCTGTTCGATTCCTGGTCAGGGCACCTGCCCGGGTTTCGGGCTTGATCCCCATTGTGGGGTGTGCAGGAGGAAGCCAATCAATGTTTCTCTCTCATCTATGTTTCTATCTCTCTCTCCTTCTCCCTCTCTGAAATCAATAAAAAAATATTTTTAAAAAGAGTTAGCCGCATTCGAAACTACTTACAACAGTTCCTGGCATGTAGTACGGGCAGTTACTACCTCTGCATCCTGGTGCCTGGTAGAGAGAGGTACAGCACATTTTTCTCAAAGGGCCTTCCTCTGGCCTGTTTCCAAGCTGGACACCATCTCGCCAATTGCTGCCAAACACATTCTTACCCGGGCAGGACCGGACTCTCAGTGATAACATTTCTTACTGCAACCTTGGTCAAGTTTCTTCTTCTTATCTCCTATACTTTGAGGGCCTTGGGGAAACCCTCACTCCCCCTAATGGACATTAACCCAATAGGGTCTCTGCTGGAACTAAGCATGGCAGGTTTCTGATGTAAGGCGACAGAGCATCCAATACCTCAGCCAAATGTAAGCCAACTTCAGAAGCCTCAAGGAACAATGATGCCAGATAAACAGACACATACATTTCTGGTGGTTATGAGTGCTATGTATAAAAGTAAAGCCAGGTCCAGCCGGTATGGCTCAGTGCTTGAATGTGGACCTATGAACCAGGAGGTCAAGGTTCCATTCCCAGTCAGGGCACATGCTCCGGTTGTGGGCTCCATCCCCAGTGTGGGGCATGAAGGATGTAGCCGATCAATAATTCTTTCTCATCATTGATGTTTCTATCTCTCCCTCTTCCTTCCTCTCTGAAATCAATATTTTGATTTTTAAAAAAATTTTTTGAAATAAAAAAAGAAGCCAGGAGGGATATAAATAGTGCCAGTGTGGATAAAGAGCTTACCACGTAAAGTTGGAGCTCATTGGGAAGGCAAGATTTGAGCCAGGACTTAAAGGAGATGTGGGAGTGGGAATGTGTGGGGATCTGAGGGAAAGGTGTTTCAAGAAGAGGAACTAGCGAGTGGCAAGTTCTAGGCACAAGATTTTGCTTTGTGTTTTAAGGAAGAGCAAGAAGGTCAGTAGCCAGAGTGAGATGAGACCACGGAGGTCAGAGGAAAGGACATGCAGATCTTGGTAGATGCACTAGGCCTATTGGAGACCCAGGATCTTACTCCAAGTGAGGTCAGAGGCCAGCGGAGGGTTCTGAGCAAAGGAGTGACGGGATGTGCCTTATAGTTTTTGTGTGTGTGTTTTTAAAATGTGTTTCTATTGATTTTGAGAGAGAACGAGGAAAGGAGAGGGAGAGATAGAAACATCAATGAAGGGAGAGAATCACTGATTGATTACCTCCTGTACACCCCACACTGGGGATCGAGCCCACACCCCGGGCATGTGCCTTGACCAGAAATCAAACTGGTGACCTTTTGGTTCATGGGTCGACACTCAACCACTGAGCAACACGGGCCAGGACTTTATAGCTTTAAAAAGTCATTTAGTGGTGACCATGTGAGGGGCAAGGAGAGAAGCAGGGAGGCTATTAGGATACTGGCTACTCTTGCTTATGCAAGTGGATTCCAGAATCTGTTGCTGTTACTGAGGAAGAGGGTCAGAGTAGGCTGGGAATATGACTACTCTGACCTCCCCCTCCTTGTCTTTCTTGCCTTAAAGGTTCTGATGAAAGCGGCATTCTCGTGCTCTTACTGCTCTCAGAGGTGAATGGGTTAAGCTTTAGCTCAGCCGCCCTTTTCCTAGTCAGTTCTTCCTGTGGTTGCTTCCCACTGCCAAAAAGGAAGCAATCCTACCCCTTACTGCTCAGTGCCGCCGCTGTCACATCCAGCAGGTAACGTTCCCGAAAACCCTCTGCAGGAATTTGGGGACTTTTCACTACACCATAGAAGATTTGCCTTTTTTTCCTCTCTTGGGAGCCAAGGATGTTTTAGAGAAGAATTCATCTCTCATTTCTCCCCTTGAACATCTCCTGGCCGTAAGAGCCATGCAAATAGAGCTGGCCACCTGCGTCTTTCTGTGCCTTTTGCCGGTCAGCTTCAGTGCCACCAGAAGATACTACCTGGGCGCCGTTGAACTGTTCTGGGACTACATGCAAAGTGAACTGCTCAGTGAGCTCCACGTGGATACAAGGTAAAGGCACATCGTGTAGAGTTTGACCAGGCTGGTGGGGATATGACTGGTTGGAGGAAGGTGCAGACAACAGGTTAGAATGGCTGTGATGCTCGTTAAGCCCTGAAAGAGCGTTTCCGGGCAAGACATGCGTGCATCTGTGCTGTTAGCGCAAAAGCTAGCTGCCTGTCCCTTTCCTAGATCTGACCTACTTGTTGATATTTTGTTCTGTGTTGTCCATTGGATCTTTTTTTTTCCATTTGAAGTTTGTAATGAAAGTTGTATATAATATTACTTTATTCCTGCATCTTCTCAATGGTTTCTTCCTTGTATTTGGCCTTTTCCTTTCCTACTTCGAGAGATTTGTCTTTACATTCAAGGGTCTGGTTTTACGCTAGTGGTCACCGCCTTGCTGGGGTGAATACCCCCGTGAACAGTTGTACTATTAGCTTTCTCCCATTGCACTCATTCATTGTAGATGGCGTATGTCTTCCTGCAAACCGGGGCTACTTTGCCAGTTTGCTGCTCTTCGTAATGTCCTTGAACAACCTGAAATCCATCATCCTTTCGGATGGGCATGGATCGAACATTGTACTTCTTTCTCAGCTCTTTGGAAAGAGGAGAAGACATAATCGTCCTTTGAATGTGGGAAGGTGCATTGAAATGCCTTTTAAATTTCTTGCCCCCGTCAGAAGTCACAAAGGGATTGAACTTCATTTTGACTGCTGGCACTTCTAAGATGGCTGCCTGTCCATTGACTCTTATGGTCACACTAGAGTCCTGGTACATGGATTTGTTCACTGGTGGGGCCCCTTGACTTGACCTGAGGAGATGGGGCTGAAAACAGCAGTTCAACATCCCCCGAGGGGTCCTGGATTGCAAGAGGGCATAGGCCAGGCCAAGGGGCCCCACTGGTGCACGAATCCATGCACTGGGCCTCTAGTATGCATATAAGATCTTTAGTTAATCTCTTCCCGCCCTCCACCCTCCTCCCTTCCCTCTGAGATTCATCAGTATGTTTCATGTTTCCATACCTGTGGTTTCCGCTCTTGTATTGAGCATCTGCCCCCTGGTGGTCATTGTGCATCATAGCTATCGGCCAGTCAGCTGGTTGCTTAGGCTTTTATATATATATAGATGCTGCCACTCTGGAAACTAGATGATGGAGAAAGGGCAAAGAGGCAAGAAGCATAAGAGAGAGAACATAGCTTCTAGAGACAGAGAAGGAGAGCAATGAGATCCCATCAACATTACATACAAGTTTAGTCTCTGGTTGTATTGTGTGTGCGTGTGATGTGCTTTTGGCCTCTTTGCCCAATTTTGGCGCAAAGATAGTATTAGCCATGAGTTCAGAAGTTTTTCATCTTTGGGGGGTGGTGGTTCTGGTTCATTTTGGGAAAGTAGTACTAAATAACCTTTTCAATGTTGCCTATGGTCATCAATTTATTCAGATTTTTCTACCTCTTCTTTAGGCAAATTTGGTTATATATATTTTCCTAGAAAGCAGTTATCCCTGTATTTGATAATGTATTGGTATCAAGTTACATAATCATCTTGTGATATTGTTAAACTATTCTGTGTCTGTAGTTATATCTCTTTTTCATTTTTTAAATATATTTTCATTGATTTCAGAGAGGAAAGGAGAGGGAGAGAGAGAAACATCAATGATGAGAGAGAATCATTTATCAGCTGCCTCTTGCACATGCTCCAACCAACAATTGAACCCTCCATTTTTATTTTATTTTTTTAGAACCATCAACCTCTTGGTGTATAGGACGATGCTCCAACCACCTGAGCTACCTGGCCAGGGCTTTGTAGTTATTTTAAAATTTAATTCATTTTTTTAGCCGAGACCAGTTTGGCTCAGTGGATAGAGCGTCAGCCTGCGGACTGAAAGGTCCTGGGTTCAATTTCGTTCAGGGGCATGTACCTTGCTTGCAGGCACATCTCCAGTGTCGGGTGTGCAGGAGGCGGCTGATCGATGTCTCTCTCTCATCGATGTTTCTGATTTTCTATCCCTCCCTTCCTCTCTGTGAAAAATCAATAAAATATATTTTTTTTTAAAATAAAATAAAATTTAATTCATTTTTTTAGATGTTGCCCTTATCAATGATTTCTTCTTAGTTTCTGTCAGTTTATTGTTCTTTATTTTTTCTAATACTTTAGGAAAAGTGATATGTACTTTTCTCCTTTTTGTTCTTCTTTAAAATAGTGAAGGCTCTTAATGGTACATATTTTTCTCTGAGAACATCTTTTCCATATTCCATAGGTTGTGGTATGAAGAGTTTACTTTTTATTGTTTTCAGTATAGTTTATAATATTTTCTTTGATTTCATTTGAAACATGATTTTAATTGGATTTTGTTTGCTTGTTATTTTTAATATGTGGCTCTATTTTGAGTACTCTGTTAGTTTCCTACTGCTGTGTAACAAGTTACCTCAAACTTAGAAGCACGTGAGAAAATCCATTTATTATCTTACAGTTTCAGTGGGCATGACTGGGTACTTTGCTCAGGGTCACACAAGACCAAAATGGAGGTGTGGACAGGGCAGTGTTCCTTACTGGAGTCTTCGGGGAAGAGTTCAGTTCCAGGCTTATTTAGAATTCAGTTCCTCCTCTCAATTTCCATATAGTGCCCCCCCATCTTCAAAATAACAAGAGTGCATTAAATCTTTCTCATGCTTTGAATCTGTCTGACTTAAATTTCCACTACATCTCTCAGCTTTCTTTTCTGCCTCCCTCTTCCTCTTTGTCACCCTAGCCAGTCAGTGGATAGGACATTGGCCCAAGGACTAAAGGGTCCCAGGTTCGATTCTGGTCAAAGGGCATGAACCTCAGTGGCAAGCTCCATCCCCAGAGCTTGTCACTGAGGTACATGATTCTCTCTCATCATTGATATTTCTTTCTCTGTCTCTCCCCTCCCTTTCACTCTCTCTAAAAATCAATGGAAATGTATCCTCAAATGAGGATTTACATACAAACAAACAAAAAAGAACCTTTGTGATTGATTATCTTGGGCTCACCCAGATAACTCTCTCCTCTTAAGGTCAGCTAATTAGCAACCATAATTCTATATGTTGTTGGTTGTCGTTTTTTGGCCAGGTAACATATTCATGGGCATAAACAAAGGTCAAAAGGGACAAAATTTTGCCTACCATGGTCATAACTTACACACAATGAAGTGCACAGATTTTATTTTATTATTATTTTGTTGTAACAAAAATCCTCACCCAAGGACTTTTTTCCGTTGATTTTTAGAGAAAGTGGAAGGGATGAGGAGAGACAGAGAAAGGGAAACATCAATGTGAGAGAGACACATCAATTGGTTGCCTCCCACACTCGCTCTGACTGGGCCAAGGATCAGTGTACATGCCCTTGACTGGAATCAAATATGAGACCCTTCAGTCTGCGGGCTGAGGCTCTATTCACTGAACCAAACTGGGTAGGGCAAATGCACAGATTTTATTTTGTTTTTAAAATGAGAATCATTCTCTTTTTAAATTTTTTAAATATATTTTTTATTGATTTCAGAGAGGAAGGGAGAGTGAGAGAGAGATGCAAACATCAATGATAAGAGAGAATCATTGAGGTACTGGGGATCAAGTCCGAAATCTGAGCATGTGCCCTTGACCAGAATCAAACCTGGGACCCTTCAGTCCGCAGGCTGGCGCTCTATCCACTGGGTCAAACCGGCTAGATCAAATGCACAGATTTTTAAATGTGCAGTTTGGTAAGTTTTTACAAATGCATACAAGTTACAGAAGCACCACTCTAATCAACATACGAGCAGTTACATCAACCATTCTGCAACTTTCCATTGAGTTTCCTTCCCCTGACCAGGCCTCTAGCAACAAGCTGCTTTCTGGAATCATAGACTCATTTTTTACATTTTAAGAGTTTTATATCAGTAGAATCATATAGTTTACATTCTTCAATGTCTGCCTTTAAAAAAAAAATATATATATACATATATATATATATATATGTATATATATATTGATTTTTTTTTTTTTTACAGAGAGGAAGGGAGAGGGATAGATAGGAACATTGATGAGAGAGAAACACTTATTAGCTGCCTCCTGCACACCGCCTACTGGGGATGTGACTGCAACCAAGGTACATGCCCTTGACCAGAATCGACCCTGGGACCCTTCAGTCCGAAGGCTGGCGCTCTATCCACTGAGCCAAACCGGTTAGGGCAATGTCTGGCTTTTGCGCTTCAGCATTATGATTTGGAAATTCATCCAGGTTGTTGCGTGCAGTAGTTCTAGCCTTTTTATTGCTGATTACGGGAACATATGGGAACATGTCATAATTTGCATACCCATTCACTGTCACCTGGACCTTTGGAATGTTTCCTGTTTGGGGACTAATATAAATAAATCTGTGAACATTCCTGTACAAGTTTTTGTGTGGACATCTGTTTTAATTTATTTTAGCTAAATATCTAGAAGTGAAATTGCTGGATCATATTGTAAATGCATGTTTAACTTTATAAGGGACTGCCAAGAGATTTCTGGAATGGCTGTACCATTTTATAGCCCTACCAACAATGCGTGAAAGTGCCAATTTCCACACATCCTGGACAACATTTGATGTTACCAGTATTTTTCGTCATTTTAATCCCTATGTAGTACTATTTTACTGTGTACATACGGTATGAGGAGGGGATATCAGTTCTTTGTATAGTTGATATAATGGAAGTTGTGCGGCGTTAATGACCTGGAAGTAGAGGCCCAGATAGTTGATAGCTTGGTATCTAGCTGAACAGTTCCATTAATGTTGATATAGTGAAAAATTAATATTGAGATAATAGTACTTAATGCATTGTGCTTTGTTTTGTAGCTTCCCTCTACATGCAACATATTTTCATATTAGTCAGAAATGTGGAGTAGTGAATAATAGTTTGAGTAAAAAATTGAATTGGATGGAGAAAAGGATTTATTTGTTATCTAGCTTTGTGTTGTGTAGGCAGTCACATGTACTTAACAAGAAAAAGTTGGTAGAATTTTTATTTTATTTTTTTAAAGTTAGAATAGTAGGGTTTTTTTTCATTTTTTTGGTAATGCATTTTTATTTATTTTGGAGAGGAAGGGAGAGGGACAAAGAGTTAGAAACATCAATGATGAGAGAGAATCATTGATCAGCTGCCTCCTGCACGCCCCCTCCTAGGGATTGAGCCCAAAACCCAGGCATGTGTCCTTGACCAGAATCGAACCCGGGACTCTTCAGTCTGTAGGCCGGCACTCTATCCACTGAGCCAAACCAGCTAGGGCTAGAATTTTTATTTTTATGATACCGTTTTATAATCTAGATTATTTTGATACTAACAGGATCAGCTGACTCTGGGCACATCCTGCCAAGCTCTGCCAAGCTTTGAAATAAACATCTGGGGAAATTCAGTTTTCTATTATCTGTTCCCGCAGCTGCTCAGCTTCTTCTAAGCAAGGGTCAGGAAATAGAACAGGTTTTCTGATTGGTTTTAGATAAAATGTGAAAGAACAGTTCACGTCAAGGACGTTGTTGCCAAATAAATTTGGCAAGACTTATACATCAAGTCTCGAGGGAAACGCATAAACAAAAACCCCACAAAAATTAGGAAGGAGTAAAACCTATGAATCCTGGAACATTTTGTCACTTACTGTGCAGATTACCCTGAAACTGAGACTGGCACGTATTTTTGTTCCAGTGACAAATATTCACTCTACTGGAAAAGGGCTGGCTGGGGAGTTCTCTGGTCCTGGTTAGACTCCTCCCTGCACTGAACCCTACACCTGGCTGCTGCTGATGCTCTTAGGAATGTCTAGTCTGTCCCTTTGAATGGAGAGACCTCTGAAACTAGTCCTAGTCCTCCTGTTTCTTTGTCTTACATTCTTATTTCTTCATTCAGCTTCTGTTGTGTTTTTTTTTGTTTTTTGTTTTTTTTTCACTCTTCCCTCAGAGGGAGAAACATGTATTTCTGTTTACTCTTTTTTAAAAATATATATTTTTATTGATTTCAGATAGGAAGGGAGAAGGAAAGAGAGAGATAGAAACATTAATGATGAGAGTCATTGATCTGCTTATCCCACACTGGGGGATGGAACCCACAACCCTGGCATGTACCCTGACCAGGAATTGAACCGTGACCTCCTGGTTCATAGGTTAATTCTCAACCACTGAGCCACGCTGGCCAGGCAATTTTTGTCTACTGTTGATCCTTTTCCCTCTCTGCTTTTTCAAGCTCTTGCTCTAGTAAACACTTTCTGTATATCTTATATTTTCATCTTAGTCAGAAATATTTGTCTGTGCTAGTACATGTCAAATACCTATCTTTGGACATGGATCTGAGTCTTGTTAAAAACCAGTGGAAACTGAGTAGGATAGACTCAGCAGAACCTTGGAGGCAAAATGGAAAAAGAGGCTTTGACTGGCTTGGCTCAGTGGATAGAGCATTGGTCTGCGGACTCAGGGGTCCCGGGTTCAATTCCGGTCAACGGCATGTGCCTTGGTTGTGGGCACATCCTCAGAAGGGGTTGTGCAGGAGGCAGCTGATCGATGTTTCTCATCGATGTTTCTAACTCTCTCTCCCTTCCTCTCTGTAAAAAATCAATAAAATATATTTTTTTTAAAAAATGGGAAAAGAGGAAAAGGAACAAAATGGGGGAGAGTTGATAAGTTTAAAAGGACTTAATTCTCAAAGTGGCCAGGAGATGGGACAAATTTACTGAAGGGAAGAGCGCACACAACAATATCGGCATCAGATAATGTTTAAATAACTAAAAACCATGCAGGTCTCTATGCCAGCGCTAGTGCCATGGAAATTTTTAGAGGTGGATGAAATTGGAGCACATTTAAATATGAATTAATGTCACTGGTTGTGTTCCCTGGAAGCACATTGTGAAACAGAGATGAATGTGCAGGAAGTTATTTTAGAGTGCTCTGAGGACCAGAACGGGAAGGGGAGGGAAGGACAGGGCAGAGGCAGGGGTGGGCAGAAGGAGAAGTTGGGCTGTAGTGCAGGCTGACCGTACAGGGAGCTCTGGAGCTGGATTGACCCTTCTGAGTTGTCCCTGGTTGCGCCAACGTGGCCAGGCCTTTATAGTTCCACTAGAGGCCTGATGCATGAAATTCATGCAAGAGTAGCCTTCCTTCCCCTAGCTGCCACCTCCAGGACCCGGGACCCAGGACCCGGGCTTCTCTCACAGCCCTATCTTCGTCCAGAAGGTCATCAGGAAAGATCTCTGGTCTAATTAGCATATTACACTTTTATTATTATATACTAGGGGCCCAGTGTATGAAATCCATGCATGGAAGGGTGTCGCTCAGCCCAGCATGCACCCTCTCCAATCTGGGACCCCTCAGGGGTTGTCCGACTGCAGGGATTGGGCCTAAACTGGCAGTCAGACATCCCTCTCTCAATCTGGGACCACTGGCTCCTAACCAATTTCCTACCTGCCTGCCTGATCACCCCTAATCACCTCTGCCTGCCAGCCTAATGCCCCTAATGGCTCCCCTATTGGCCTGATCATCACCTAATTGCTCCCCTGCCAGCCTGATTGTCCCCTAACTGAGCCTCGGGCCACTGGGCAGCTGCCATTGGCAGCTTGCCTGAGCCTTGGGCTGGCCCCGGGCAACTGGGCAGCCACCATCCCTGGCTTGCCTGAGCCTCAGGCAGCCGCTGTGGCTTTGTCCGGAAGGATGTCCAGATGGTCATCTGGAATATGTCTGGTCTAATTAGCATACTATCCTTTTATTAATATAGATACTGTACTAATTAGTCATTAAGCGCTGGCTATCCTGGGAAGGGGGCATGGCCTTCTGTGGGAAGGAGTGTGGCCTTCTGTGGGAAGGGGCGTGGCCTTCCCTGCGAAGGACCTATGGGGTGCTTTGGGAAAGAAAGGGAGGAGTCTTGGGCTCTTGACCCAGGGCCATCCTCCAGCTTCCCCCTCCCCACTTGTGGATGGGGGTTGAGTTTTTTCCTGGCCACCCCATCCCTGTCTCCACCACAGCCCCCACTCTCACCCCCCACATCCTCACCTGAATCAGGGCAGTTTCTCCGGGTCCCAGTGGCCATCACACTGTGCCTTAAGGTGGGATGGTTGCCCTTCAGTGTAGCACATTCTTGCCTGCCCCAGTGTGACAACACCTCCCTTACTCGTGAGCACAGCTTTGGAGATCTAAGTCTGGCCTGCTGCTCCTCTGGTACTTAGGAGTAACCTGATGTGCCCAGGCGTCCCCTTTAGCTTCTCATTCAATGAGACTCTTGTGTTTCTGCTGTGGGAGCCTTCTAGACTGCCAGGCCCAGAGCTGCAGGGAGGGGCACCCCAAAGTAGGTAGGTAGGTCATGGGGAGTGATGGTAAATAGAGCTTTCGTTGCTGCCACTCTTTGGTTCCTAAACCCATGGACCCTTTTATCGGGGACACAAGCATTGCATGCATGCTTATACAGCACCTTGGAGATTGGCTCTTCATCCTCGCAGGGCCTTATGCGAGCTCCATCTTTCGCTGTGCTGTAAGAGGTCATTCCACTGCTCTCTGTAGCAGCTTTTGGATGGGGAGCATGTGATAAAGCCAATGAAGACGATGGTCGTGGGTCCACTCCAGCACATCCTTTGCTGTTCAGTGGGTCCCCTGGTCTGACATGATGTTATATCAGATCCCACATCAGGGACTCAAACCCTCTGTAAGCCCTCCGTGAGTGGTACTGGCAGGAAAGGCTAAACATGTACCTGGAATGCATGTCTCCTTCAATCAGAATGGAGTGCTCTGCCTTCTAGGATGAAAGAAGTCCAATGCAGTCAACTGGGCCGCTGGTCTCCATGCTGGACAGTACCATATTGGGAACTCAGCATTGGTTTCTATTGCTGACAGGTTGGACTTTGTGTGTGTGTGTGGGGAGGGGGGTTACACTAGCCAGATCTGCCTGAAGGAATCCAGGCATTCGTGTCCATGTATAAATTCTCTCCCTGCCCCCCGAAACACTTAGCACTGGGATGGCTGATGTTAATGGCTAGTAATTCTGTCCACATTGTTGTTTTGTGCTTCTTCCATGGTAGATGCTCTCTGATGGCATTAACATATGGAATGATCTTTCTATTTTTGTATCTTCTCTCTCAACCTTTCCCAGAGACATTTTTGTCCTTGATATTTCAGTCCTTTCGTTCAAGGTTCCTGATCAGACAACCAAGCCATTTGCTGTTGTCCATTCGTCTGTATATATTTGAACCTTGGGCCATTTCTCTTTCTTCTTTTTTTCTAATATATTTTAGAGAGGAAAGGAGAGGGAGAGAGAGATAGAAACATCAATGATGAGAGAACATCACTGATCGGCTGCCTCCTGCACGCCCCCTACTGGAGATCGAGCCTGCAACCCCAGGCATGTGCCCTTGACCGGAATCGAACCCGAGACTCTTCAGTCTCCAGGCTGACACTCTAGCCACTGAGTCCAACTGGCTAGGGCAGGCCATTTCTCTTTCTACCCAACGTGGGCAATCAACAACAATGGCCAGAGTTGGGCCCCTTGGGGGATTTACAGCAATCAGTTTTTGGCTTGCATCTGCATATCAAGACGTCCATCTGTAAATACAGATCAGGCTTTCCCCCCCACTAGTAACTGGTCAGCAGGGATCCCCCATCGAGCCATGGGTGTGATTTAAAGCAAGGCGGCAGTGTACCAGGAGTGGACAAGATGTGCCTCTGATAACCTGCTCCGGCAGCATGCTGGTAGCTCTCTAAAAATGCAGGCCCTCATTCCTTCCCCAGTAAATCAACTCCTTTTACTGGAAGAGCTTTCTTATCAGTACTCTAGCCGCTGGCCCTCCGCCAGTACAGAAAGTCATTTGTCATGGCCTTGGGCTGGCAGAGCTGCTCCTGCTACGTGCTTTCTCGGGTGGATGCCCAGAAAACCCTGGAAGGGAGTGAAATGCAGGGCTCTGTGGGAGGGGAGTGTGCCTAGAGAGGTGAGAATGAACCCAGCTTTGCCCGAATCATTTGGTCTCTTTGAGAGAGGTCAACTCCAAACAATGCTCAGGCCCGGCTGTCATGCAGCCAATCAATGATTTGCTCTTATCATTGATGTTTCTATCTCTTGTCCCTTCCTCTCTGAAATCAATAAAAACATATTAAAAACAAACAAACACCAAGGTGCAGGTTCAAGAGGCCTCTTCAGCCAATCTGCTGCCAGGTCCCTCCAAGGGTGTGAAGGTCTTCCTCTGTGACTGTAGCTAGTCAGTTGCTCCTTGTGCTTCCAACAGTTGACTTTATGTGAGTGAGTGCTCACCGTTAAGTGTAGGCTTACCATTCTAAGGCTCACCCAACCCTTTCTGTTTTCTTAAAAGGCAGTCTCCCGGGTTTCCTCAGCTAGTTCTTTCTGCCTTGGTTTCCACATCGACATGTCTGGGGCTCACAGAGCCTCCTTCTGTGAGCAGCTGTCTGTCCATCCCTCTCTTTTTGAACATTCCCTGCAATTATAGTTGGGTGTGACTCCTGGAAACTCATATTGCAGGGTCTGCTGTATCTGCAATTTGATTGATTTTTGTTGTTCACTGGAATAGTTCAAACAAGCATCTCTGGGCTATTACCCCTCCTCAAAACTTTAGGAGAACAAACTTGGGGACCTACGCAGGTATCACCCTGATATGAACCTGGATGCATTTTCCCACCTTCACCAGTGTTTCCTGGTTTGGGTGGGTGGAAGGTAACTGCGCGCCTCACAAAAAAAGGTCTTATGACCTCATATCTACCCTTTTTGACAGTTCATTATAGGCCCAGTGCACAAAATTTGTGCAAAGGAGATGGCCTTCACAGCCATGGCAGCTTGCCTTGGCCTTTATAGCCCCTGCTTTATCTGGAGCTTTGTCCAGAAGGACGTCTGGAAGGATGTCCAGAAGGTCGTTCAGCAGTCTCATCTAATTAGCATATTATGCTTTTTATTATTATAGATTTACCTCTATTACCTTTTGGCACGATTAGAATCACTATCTAGGGTTCTCCTGCTCTTGTATCTTCACTAAATTATGGCTACTCTACTTTGTAGACAGGTTCCTCCAAAAAACATTTTGAAAGCTGGATTACATTGCAAGTGTTCCTATAACTACTAGAGGCCCGGTGCATGAAAATTCATGCACTGGAGGGGAGTCCCTCAGCCCGGACTGCTCCCTCTCACAGTCCAAGAGCCCTCAGGGGTGGAAGGTGACCCAGCAAATAGGGGAAGGCGATGCCCCCATCACACCTCTGCTGCTGCTACTGCGGGCAGCACAAGCCTTCCCTGGCTCTGGTTACCTGAGCCTCAGGCTGCCCTAGGCATCTGGGCAGCCACCATCTGAGGTTGCCTGCACCTTGGGCCTGCCGTGGGCGGCTGAGGGGCTGAGGGGACTGGGGGACTCCAGAGGCAGGCGTGCAAAGTGGCCAGATCCCCCTGGGGGCAGGCCTGGCTGTGCCACATGCCTGCTGTCCCCATGGGGCTGAGGGGTCTGGGCGCCACCATCTTGTGGCTGTGGGCGTTACCATCTTTGAAGGTGTGACAATCAATTAGCATATTTCCTCCTTATTGGCTGTGGGTGCCGCCATCTTTGTGAGGGTATGATGGTCAATTAGCACATTCCCTCTTTATTAGATAGGCTAAAACTGCAGCTGATTTCTAAGTATTTATTTTGTATCCTGCTTCTTCACTGAATTCATTTCTTAGTTCTAGTAGTTTTTGGTAGAATCTTTAGGGTTGTTTATATGTAGTTTCATGTCATCTGCAAATGATGACAGTTTTACTTCTTCTTTTCCAATTTGGATGCCTTTTATTTCTTCTTCTTGGCTGATTGCTATGGCTAGTACTTCCAGTACGATGTCAAGTGAGAGTGGTGAATGAGCACATCTATGCCTTGCTCCTGATAATAAGGGAAACATCTTTAGATTTTGCCCATGGAATATGATGTTGGCTGTGATTTTGTTGTATATGGCTTTTATTATATTGAGAGATGACCCCTCTATTCCCATTTTGCTGAAACTTTTTAGCATAAATTAATGCTGAATTTTATCAAATGTGTTTTTTTCTGCATCTATTGATATGATCCTGTGGTTTTTTATGTTCTTCATTTTGTTTATGTGGTGTAGCTTGTTTATTGATTTGTGGATATTGTATCAACTTTGCATCCCCAGAATAAATCCCACTGGATCATGGTGTGTGATCTTTTTAATGTTTTGCTGGATTTGGTTTGCTAATATTTGGTTGAGGATTTTAGTATCTATGTTCATCAGGGACTTTGGCCTATAATTTTCTTTCTTTGCAGTGTCTTTATCTGGTTTTGGAATTAGGATAATGCTGGCCTCATAAGATAAGCTTGGGAGCCTTCCCTCTTCTTGAATTTTTTTGGAATAGATCGATAAGGAGTAGATGTTAGTTCTTTGAATTCTTTGGAAAAAAACAAGCATGTGAGGCCATCTGGTTCAGGACTTTTGTCTGTTGGGAGTTTTTTTTATTACTCCTCTGATTTTACTAGTAATATGTCTATTCAGATTATCTGATTTTTTTCCTGATTCAATTTTGGAAAATTGTATGTTTCTAGGAATTTATCCATTTGATCCAGATAGTCCAATTTGTTGGCATATAGTTGTTTATAATATTTTCTTACACTCCCTTGTATTTATTTGTTGTCAGGGGTTACTTCTCCTCTTTCATTTCTGATTTTGTTTGACTTCTGCTTTTTTTAAAATATATTTTTATTTATTTCAGAGAAGAAGGGAGATAGAGAGAGATAGAAACATCAATAATGAGAATAATTGATTGGCTGCCTCCTGCACATCCCCTACTGGGGATTGAGCCCGTAACCCGAGCATGTGCCCTTGACTGGAATTGAACCCGGGACCCTTCAGTTCACAGGCCAATGCTCTATCCACTGAGCCAAACCAGCTAGGGCTCTGCCTTTTTATTTTTTAATGAATCTGGCTAAACGTTCATCAAACTTTATCTTTTAAAAGAACCAGCTCTTGGTTTCATTGATCTTTTGTATTGTTGGTTTTTTTTTTTAGTCTATTTCATTTATTTCTCCACCAGTCTTTATTATTTCCTTCCTTCTACTCACTCTGAGCTTTGTTTGGGTTTTTCCAAGTTCTTTTTAGTGTGAAGTTAATTATTTGTTTGAGATTATTTTGTTGTTTCTTGAGATAGGCCCATAATACTATGAAATTCTCTCTTAGGGCTGCCTTCGCCTTTTCCCATAGATTTGGGTTTGTTGTGTTTTCATTTTCATTTCCTTCAAGGTTATCTTTTGATTTATTCCTTGTACATCACTTATTTTTCAGTTTAGCAACTTGCACAATTTTATATTGTATTTTCCTTCTCTACCACAGCATTCCTACTAAAGCCTTTATAAGAAAAAGGAAAATAAATTCTTACAGGAATGAATGATTCTCTGGTGTGGCTGCTCCTGAAATAAACATTGATATTTTTGTTATTTCAGCAAAAGATTGAGAAAGAAATAAGCAATAAATGTCAGGTACCTTGTAATTGATTTCACATCCTGCTAATCCTAGGTATGGTGTGGCTTTGCTCCAAGCATTCTAATATCCACAGTCTGAAGCTGCTCTCCTTTCCCCCTCCGTATCCTTATTGTTGTCATTTGTAACAAGAGTGTAGATGGCTTGCTAGTTAATATTTGGGGTTCTTTCTTCAGTGGTTTCTCATACCAAGTGTATCACCATTTATTTGTGTTGTCCTCCTTCCATCACATCTCCCACTTTTCTTACACACACACACACACACACACACACACACACACACACACATATATATGGATTTCAGAGACAAAAGGAGAGGGAGAGAAGGATAGAATCATCAATGATGAGAGAGAATCATTGATCAGCTGCTTCCTGCAGTGTGTTGTCCTCACACTAGGGATTGAGCCCACAACCCAGGCATGTGCCCTGACTGGGAATCGAACTTTGACCTCCTGATTCATTGAGCCACACTGGCCAGCCATATTTTCTGCTTTTTATAAGCCCTTGAGAGTCAACAAGACATCAGAAATAACATCCACTCCATATCCTATATAATAAAAAGGTAATATGCAAATTAACCATCAAGCCCTTGCACAAGATGGCTGCCCGCATGTGGTCACAAGTTGGCCACCACAAGATGGCCGGCAGAGGAAGGCAGTTGTGGATGACCAGGTCTGAAGGAGATGGAGGGCAGTTGGGGGGGACCAGGCTGGTAGGGGAGGGAAGTTAGAGGCAACCAGGCTGGCAGGGGAGGACAGTTGGGGGGGACCAGGCCTGTAGGGAAGGGCAGTTGAGGGGGTCCAGGTCTACAGGAGAGGACAGTTGGGGGTGACCATTCCTTCAGGGGAGGACATTTGGGGGTGATCAGGCCGGCAGAGGAGCAGTTAGGCATTGATCAGGCTGGTAGAGGAGATGTTAGGGGGTGATAAGGCTGGCAGGCAGAAGCAGTTAGGAACAATCAGGCAGGCAGGCAGGCGAGTGGTTGGGAGCCAGCAGTCCTGGAGTACGAGAGGGATGTCTGACTGCGGGATCAGGCCTAAACTGGCAGTCAGACATCCCCTGAGGGGTTCCAGATTGGAGAGGGTGCAAGTTGGGCTGAGAGACCCCCCCCCCAGTGCACAAATTCCATGCACTGGGCTTCTAGTGTAATTATATATCTTTAAAAACCTCTCTTCTTTCATATTTATTTCTAGTATGTGTTTTATGATGGCTCAGTGGCATGTAGTATCTCTTCATATAAAAACCTAAGTGACCATTATGACTGGTTGCACTGACCACAAGAGGGAAGATGCTCAATGCAGGAGCTGCCCCTTGGTGGTCAGTGCACTCCCATAACCAACCTCCCGCCACCAGCCAACCTCCTGCCATCCCTCTCCCTGGCTGGCCAGCCCCCATTGGCCCGGATCAGGACTGAGCAAGACAGCCCAATGGCCCCGATCACTGGCCATGCCAAGGAACCCCACCTGTGCACAAATTCGTGCACCAGGCCTCTAGTATAGTTTATAAGTGAATGACTATACATTTGTGGGGGGAGTGGGTGCTCAATTTTTTTTTTTTGGCTGATCAAGGTTTGAAGACCAGGATCTACACGTGAAAAGTTTCTTCTAGGGCAAGAGCCTTGCTTTCTTCACATGAATATTCATTCCCGAAATGTCCATGCCTGTGCCTATTGTCCCTTGATTGTTGAAACAAAACCAGTGGGTAAAATATGGTGAGAGATAAGAGATGTTCAGAAGCATAATCCAGGAGAGACTCTCTATGGCATAAAGAAAACTGCAGAAATACTCCCTGGGGTGCAAAAATAACTAGCAGATGGAAATAATCACCTCAACCATTTGGTATTTTCTACCAATTCATGGGGGCCTTCTTCTCTAGGATTCGCTTTGGTCCTTTTGACTATTCGACTTAAACTTGGCCTCAGGAAACAACAACCTAACTTGTCAGGTAGGGAGAGAGGAAACGGTTTGGGGAACTAGCCTTCACCTAAAAGAGTTTTATCCTTTAGGCACAGGAAACATTTGGGGAAAATTTAAATAATGAATTATAAGATTTCTGATTTAGTAGCTGATCCACAAATAAATGGATAATTGGAAGTGTCTGACTGGAGACAAGAATGAGCATTTGCTCAGCCGGCATGGCTCAGTGGTTGAACATCGACCTATGAACCAGGAGGTCGCAGTTTGATTCCCCATCAAGGCACATGCCTGGGTTGCAGGCTCAATCCCCAGGGTGGGGTGTGCAGGAGGCAGCCAATCAATGATTCTCTTTCATCATTGATATTTCTCTCTCACACACACAGTCTGTCCTTTCTTCTCTGAAGGCAATAAAGATATATTTTAAGAAATAATTAGTATTAATGGAGAATTGACTCTAAATTACAACTTCTGGCACCTTTAGGTCTCAATAAACATAGTCTTCATTGGAAGGTCGTTTTCTCTGCTGTATTCCTTATTTCTGGCATCTTTATGAAAGAAAGTATAATTTTAGGTACATACTGACAAAATTTCAATACAAGATACTTAGATGAAAGTTATAGTCTGTTTTAGAGATGAAATTGAAGGATGCTTTAGTTATTGCTTTGGCAAATGACTTTTAGCTGATGCATTGTACGGGTATCAATTATATGAGTTACCATATTTTGTCAAATAATTTTTATTTATTTCAGGGAGGAAAAGAGAGAGAGAGAGAGAGAGAGAGAGAGAGAGAGAGAGAGAGAGAGAGAGAGAGAGAGAGAGAGAAGAATGGGCTGCCTCCTGAGCCCACAACCTGTGCATGTACCCTGACTGGAATTGAACCTGGAACCCTTCAGTCTACAGACCCATGCTCTATCCACTAAGCAAAACCAGTTAGGGCTGATTTATCATTTTTAAAAAATTTTTTATTGATTTCATAGAGAAAGGGAGAGAGAAATAGAAACATCAGTGATGAGATAATCATTTATTGGCTGCCTCCTGCACACCCTTACTGGGGACCAAGCCCACAACCCAGGCATGTGCCCTTGACCAGAATCAAACTAGGACCCTTCACATGCAGGCTAATGCTCTATCCACTGAGCAACACCAGCTAGGGCTATGATTTATCATATAACTTTTTCCTTTTATTCACACAGGTTTTCTCCTGAAGTGCCAAGATCTTTTCCATTCAACACCTCAGTCATTTACAAAAAGACTGTCTTTGTAGAGTTCACGGATCACTTTTTCAACACTGCCAAGCCCAGGCCACCATGGATGGGTATGAAAACAGTATTGTTTATTATAAAACTGGTTATCTACTACCACCTATTGGGGAAACAGACTGGGTGAATATTTTCAGTTTTTTCTGCTGGGCTCTCCTCCTCTGCTTTTACTGTAGATATTAGATGTCAAACAAGCATGCAACAAGATATTAAGATGAAACATCTTCTATCTTAGAATTATTGCTAAAACTTACAGGTGACAAAAGGATAGATACAGAAATTACAGCAGGAAGATTAAAGTTGGGTGAGGTAGATAAGAGATCAATCAAAGGACTTGTATGCATGCATATAAGCATAACCAATGAACATAGACACTGGGGGGTTGGGGTATGCCTGGGAGGGAGGGGGGTCAATGGGGAGATATGTATAAAAATTAATAAAAATTTAAAAAATAAAGTTATTGTCCAAGTTGTTATGAAAGTTATGGAGAAGCATGTCCCCGTGGTTACTGATAAAAAGTGGTAGTTAATGTTCAGTTTATAATGTTCTTTATTATCCACCAATGAGTGAGATCATGTAATGCTTCTCCTTCATTGACTGGCTTATTTCACTAAGCATAAGGCTCTCCAGTTCCAACCAGGTTGCTGCAAATGGTAACTTTCATAACAACTGGTTTTCTGGAGTGCCACCCTCTAAGTGACCTTTGGGGTCCATCTCATTCTTGCAGGTCTGCTGGGTCCTACCATTCGGGCTGAGGTTTCTGACACCGTGGTCATTACACTGAAGAACATGGCTTCTCATGCTGTCAGTCTTCATGCTGTTGGTGTTTCCTACTGGAAAGCGTCTGAAGGTGAGTCAAATGTCCTTGTATTGTCCTGTCATCTAGGGGTAGAAGAATTTTGAGTATAAGGTCATAAAACTAGTGAGTAGTAGAGTTAAGAGGCTAACCTAGGCCTATTTCATGAAGTTAAGAATATTGTCATTTTAGTCTGATCCCCAAAATATTTATTTGGACCCCTCTTCTTCCATGGGAATCCAAGCCACAGATCCTAAAATTCTCACTTCATCTGCCTTCCTATGCCCAGAAAACTTACTAGAGAGGAATCAAGACTCATGGTATAAAGTCGAAACAGAATTTTCCTTCTCCTTTTTAGATTCTGACTTTCCAGATATTTTCTCTCCTTCCCCTCCCCCCATTTCTCATGGATTGGGAGAATCAACATCATTAAAATGTCCACACTACCCAAAGAAATCTATAGATTCAATGCACTACCCATTAAAATACCAATGGCAAATTTCACAGACCTAGAAAGAACTATCCAAAAATTTGTCTGGAATAAAAAAAAGACCCCGAATAGCCACAGCAATCCTGAGAAAGAAAAATAAAGAGGTGGGATCTCAATACCAGTTTTCAAGGTATACTACAAAGCCACTCTTCTCAAAACAGTCTGGTACTGGCACAAGAACAGACATATAGACCAATGGAATAGAATAGAGAATCCAGATATCAACCCAACCCTATGCTCAATTAATATTTGACAAAGGAGGCATGAACATACAATGAAGTCAAGATAGTCTCTTCAATAAATGGTGTTGGGAAACTGGACAGATATATGCAAAAAAAATGAAACTAGACCACCAACTTACACCATACACAAAAATAAACTCAAAATGGATACAGGACTTAAACATAAGATGGGAAACCTTAAAAATAGTAGAGAAATCCACAGGCAGAGAAATCTCAGACATATGCCGAAGGAACTTCTTCATTACTCCTAGGGCAATGGAAGCTAAAGAGAAAAACAAATGGGACTACATAAAAATAAAAAGCTTTTTCACAGCAAAAGAAACCATCAACAAAACAACAAGAAAGCCCACTGTATGGGAGAACATATTTGCAAATGTTATCACTGTGATAAAGGTTTAATCTCCAACATCTATAGACAACTTATACAACTTAATAAAAGGAAGATAAATGATCCAATAAAAAAATGGGCAACAGACCTAAATAGAATATTTTCGAAGGAAGACAGAAGGAAGGTCAAGAGACACATGAAAACATGCTCAAAGTCGTTAATTATCTGAGAGAAGCAAATCAAAACGTCAATGTGGTGCCATCTCACACCAGTCAGAATGGCAATCATCAACAAATTAACAAACGACAAGTGCTGGTGAGGATGCGGAGAAAAAGGAACCCTCGTGCACTGCTGGTTGGAATGCAGACTGGTGCAGCCACTGTGGAGAACAGGATGGGGTTTCCTAAAAAAATTAAAAATGGAACTCCCATTTGACCCAGTAATCCCACTTGTAGGAATATATCCTAAGAAACTAGAGAAACCAATCAGAAAGGATATATGCAATCCTGTGTTCATAGCAGCACAATTCACCATAGATAAGATTTGGAAGCAGCCTAAAAACCCATCAGCTGATGAGTGGATTAGAAAACTATGGTACATCTACACAATGGAATCCTATGCTGCCATAAAAAAGACAGAATTATTACCATTTGCAGCAACATGGATGTTCCTGGAGAGCATTATGCTAAGTGAAATAAGCCAGGCAATGAAAAAAAAAATACCACATGATCTCACTCATTTATGGAAAATAAAGAACATTATAACCTGATGAATAAGAAGATAGATACAGAGGCAGTAAAGCTCCAAACAGACTGTCAAATTACAGCAGGAAAGCTGGGGAGTGTTGGGGAGGGAGGGAAACAGATCAACCAAAGGACTTGTATGCATATATATAAACACACCAATGGACACAAGATAGTGGGCGGGGGGAGGCGTGGGATGAGGGCATGGGACAGGGATAGGGGAGGCTGGGGGAATGTCAATGGGGGAAAAGGAGATGTATGTACTAATATATGTAATACTTTAAACAATAAAACAAAACAAACAAAAAATAAATCTAGGGGCATTTTAGAGAGTCTAGGGTTCTCAACAGATGTGCAGCATATAGCAATTGTACCCTAAACCAGGTGAGGTTTGAGAAAATTGTCTAATTTTTCACACGGGCATCTACAATGGTTCTGCCCAGGAACAACACAGTCAGGAGATGGCCTAATGCCCATGTGATTTATAGTCCTATCATGAGCCTTTATATTTTTACTATAACATCCTATATAATAAAACCCTAATATGCAAATTATATAGAATGTTATAGGCTCGGTGCATGGCATTTTTGTACTGGGGGAGGAGGGTCCCCTCAGCCCAGCGTGTGTCCTCTCACAGTCTGAGACCCCTTGAGGGGTGTCCGCCTGCAGGCCGACATCCCCCCGAGGGGTCCTTAGTGCTGCCACAGAGGCAGGAGAGGCTCCCTGCCACCACTGCTGTGCTCGCCAGCCATGAACTCGGTCTCTGGCTGAACAGCATTCCCCCTGTGGGAGTACACTGACCACCGGGGAACAGCTCCTGTATTGAACATCTGCCCCCTGGTGGTCAGTGTGCATCATAGCAACTGGTCATTCCACCATGTGGTAGATTTGCATATTAGGGTTTTATTATATAGGATGTTATAATCAAGAAGCGCCTGACCTTCTTATAGTAGTCTAGGAGCCCCCGATTGTAAGTTTGTGATGATGTGGAATATCATTCTATGAGTTTGTTGACTTTTCTCATATCCTTTTGTAAAGTATCTGATCTACTGTTTAAGTGTTTATCCTGTTGAAAACAAATGGGTTGTTTATTGTTTTCTTATCAACTTGTGGAGGTACTTAATATTCAAAATACAAATCCAATGACATAAATATTTGCATGTCTTCTAGTCTGTGGGTTGAATTTTTACTATGTTAATTTTATTTTCATAAACACATGTTCTTAAAGTTAATGAAGCATGGAAATTTAACAGTTAATGAAACACAAAAGTTTATCACATTTTTCTTTTATTTTAGAGCTTTGTGTCCTGTTTATTAAGACATTTGCCTATCCCAAAGTCATGAAGATTGTCTTCTATGCTTTCCTCTAGAAGTTTCATTATTTTACCCTTCACATGTAGGTCTTTGATCCATATCAAATTGATTTTTGTGTGTAGCTACCTCATAGCATTTTTAAATAGCTTTATTGAGGTACAGATTAGATACCACAAAATTCACCCATTTAAGGTATTTTGAGGACTTTTAGTAAATTTACACAGTTGTGCAGTCATCAACACAATCCAGCTTTAGGACACTTGAAGTTCTCTCTTTCAAGTTCATGCCTCAGTCCCAGGTGACCACTGATCTGCTTTGTATCTCTCTGGCTTTGCATGTCTGTCATTTTTTTTATTGATTTCAGAAAGAAAGGGAGAGGAAGAGAGATAGAAACATCTATGATGAGAGAGAATCACTGGCCAGCTGCCTCCTGCATGTTCCACACTGGGGATTGGGCATACAACCCAGGCACATGCCCTGACCAGGAATCAAACCTTGACTGCCTGGTTCATAGATCAATGCCCAACCATGGAGCCATGCTTGCAGAGCTATCGCTGCTGCTTCTTAGTCTTCCAAATAAAGATGCAGAAAGGCTGTTGCTTATGTAGAATCTACTGGTGACAATAAACTCGATATATTTCCCTGCGTGGACCATGGGCATAAAAATGATAATTTTATGCTTTCTTGCTTTAGGAGCTGAATATGAGGATCAGACCAGCCAAAGGGAGAAGGAAGATGATAAAGTCATTCCTGGTGAAAGCCATACCTATGTCTGGGAGGTCCTGAGGGAGAATGGCCCAATGGCCTCTGACCCCCCATGTCTCACCTACTCCTACTTTTCTCATGTGGACCTGGTGAGAGACCTGAATTCAGGTCTCATTGGAACCCTCCTGGTTTGTAGAGAAGGTAAGTGTAAGGACAGGTAGGATTGAGAGGAAATAAGCAGGGAAATACAAACATCTGGGTCTATCCATTTACGTTCTTTACTCTGAAAGAGGTTCCTTTCCCCTAGCCCGGTGGTTGGCAAACTGCAGCTCGGAGCCACATGCGGCTCTTTGGCCCCTTGAGTGTGGCTCTTCCACAAAATACCACGGCCTGGGTGAGTCTATTTTGAAGAAGTGGCGGTAGAAGTTTCAGTTTAAAAAATTTGGCTCTCAAGAGAAATTTCAATCGTTGTACTGTTGATATTTGGCTCTGTTGACTAATGAGTTTGCCGACCACTGCCCTAGCATCATGCCCATGAAAAGGAACATAATCTAGTTTCCTAGAGGAACAGGTGTTCATTTGATGTTGCCACAATGCACTTTTTAAAAATATATATTTTTTATTGATTTTTTTACAGAGAGGAAGGGAGAGGGATAGAAAGTTAGAAACATCGATGAGAGAGAAACATCAATCAGCTGCCTCCTGCACACACCTCACTGGGTATGTGACTGCAACCAAGGTACATGCCCTTGACCAGAATTGAACCTGGGACCCTTGAGTCTGCAGGTCGACGCTCTATTCACTGAGCCAAAAACGGTTAGGGCCACAATGCACTTTTTGTTTTGTTTTTTGTTAATCCTCACCTAAGAGTACTTTTTTCCATTGATTTTTCAAGGGAGTGGAAGGCATGGGGAGAGAGAGAAACAATGATGTGAGAGAGACGCATCGATTGGTTGCCTCCTGCACATGCCCCAACAGGGGCCAGGGATCAAGCCTGCAGCCGAGGTACATGTCCTTGACAAGAATCAAACCCGGGACCCTTTATTCCATAGACTGATGCTCTATCCATTGAACCAGTGGTCTGCAAACTCATTAGTCAACAGAACCAAATATCAACAGTACAACGATTGAAGCTTCTTTTGAGAGCCAAATTTTTTAAACTTAAACTTCTCCTAACTCCACTTCTTCAAAATTGACTCGCCCAGGCCATGGTATTTTGTGGAAGAGCCACACTCAAGGGGCCAAAGAGCCACAGGTGGCTCCTGAGCTGCAGTTTGCCGACCATTGCACTGAGCCAAATCGGCTAGGGCCACTACTTGATAATTTTAAAAATAAAATGATTAAAGTGTTTTCAGATAACTTGGCCTGTATTTTAAATTTGTGTGGGTGAGTTACTTTCTCTGCCCAACTTTTACTTTCCAAGCATCCAGGGCACAAGAGAGACAAAAGGAGAATATCATAAGCAAAAATCTTCCTACTCAAAATAAGGCTTCCAGGAAAACTTAACCCCCAAAATGAAGAAATGCTAAAAAAGACAACCAACAAATTTAACCAATAATGCATGAAGCAAGCTCATTTTTAACGTTAACAATTTTAAATATTGGTGTGCATGATGTTCATTTAAAGTGGGAATGGAGACAGTTGTTATTTTGCTCACAACTTTTTTTTATTTACAACTGCAGAAGTAAAAATGTTAAACGTAATAGAAATTCTCTATATTAATTATTTATAGGCACAGTTTGTAATTTTCTTTTTTTCTTATATCTGCTCTGAACACATATGTATATACTACCCTATTTTCCAGAGTATAAGACGACTTTTTAACCCAGGAAAATCTTCTCAAAAGTAGGGGGTCGTCTTATATGCCGAGTGTCATTTTATAGGGAGAGTGTATCCCAAACTCTATATTTTAACTGTAAAAGTTGGGGGTCGTCTTATACACCCAGTCATCTTATACGCCGGAAAATACAGGGTATATAAAAAATGATTACACGGGATTATATTTTATATATCTTTTTTAAGAGAGTAAGGGAGAGAAATAGAGGTATATCTTTATTGTTGAGATTATTACAGTTGTCCCTCTTTTTCCCCCATTGCCTCCCTCCACCTGGTTCCCACCCCATCCCTGGTCTTTACCACCCTATTGTCTGTGTCCCACAGGTAATGCATATATGCATATAAGTTCTTTGGTTAATCTCTTCCCACCTCACATTGGGGATAGAGGCTGCAACCCCGGACATGTGCCCTAATCGGGAATCGAACCATATCCCTCTTGGTTCATAGGTCGATGCTCAACCACTGACCCATGATGGCTGAGCTAGTAATTCATTTTTATTACATTTTACAAAAGTTGTAGTCTGCAACAAAATTGGGGGAAAATAAAAAGGTTCTTTACCCCAAATAGTTGTTTGTTTGTTTTTAAATATGGAATGTTTCACGACTTTGCGCAGGGGCCATGCTAATCTTCTCTGTATCATCCCAATGTTAGTCTAGGTGCTGCCGAAGCCAGCACCCAAATAGCTTTAGAAGCATTGGTATAGGAGACCTCACACAGAAGAAATGAGGTTATGGGAAAGTTAACAAGAGACCTTGAAGGACTACATTTGTGCTACTCTCAGGCTGGTGATGAAGCAATGTCTCCTCCTAGTGTCAAATTGCTGGGAGAGGATTTTCAATATACAATGAATGCCCTTGCCTCTTTTGCAGGGAGTCTGGCTAAAGAAAGGACACACGAATTTGTGCTACTTTTTGCTGTATTCGATGAAGGTTAGTGAGCTGCACTCTGAATGTTGAGCTCCTGAAAGAAAGCAAATACATTACTTTATTCTGGTACGTGAGATGCGAGCTGCTATTGTCCAGAGGAAGTGATTCTAGAAAGATCATAAATTACTTTACTGTTCAGAAATGGAGGAGGTGGAAATGACAATGAATCTCCACCCCTAAATGCACCCTGGGTTTCATTGGCAGCTGAGGTAAGAAGATACAGGAGCTGGGTCACAGGTTAGCCTAATCCCGCTCATTAAATCCACAAACAAGGACTTTTTGCTTAAGAATATTTTAGTAAAAATTGTACATTGTATATATGTAAGGTGATGATTTTACATACATATAGATAGTGAAATAGTTAACTACAGTCAAGCTAATTATCAGCCACCTCCTCATAGTGACCATTTGTGTGTGACAACTGTATGTGAAATCTACTCTCTTAGCGTATTCCCAGTGCTCAGCACACTCTTCATAATGATGATTATCATGCCTGTACTTTATATGCCCAGAACTTACTCATTTTAAAACTGAAAGTTTGTACCCTTGACTAATATCTCCCCATTTTCCACATCCCAGCTCTTGGAAACCACCATGCTACTCTCTGCTTCAATGAATATACCTTCTTTTATCTTCACCTCTTAACTTGTATGTACTTACTTATTTCTTTATTTTTATTGATTTTAGAGAGAGAGGGAGAAGAAGAGAGGGATATAGAAACATGAACAATGAGAGGGAATCATTGATCAGCCGCCTCCTGCACCTTGGGCATGTGCCCTGACTAGAAATCAGTGTTCTCTCTTGTCATTGATGTTTCTCTCCCTCTCCCTCTCCTTCCTTTCTGAAATCAATAAAAATATTTTTTAAAAGAAGAAGAAGAAAAAATGCGTAAGGTGTGAGCAGTCTTTGCCCCATGGGAGAGAGAAAAGGAGAAAAGGAGGGTCAGTCATGAGACAGGCACTCAGTTGGCCCTACATTTGCATCCTCTCTCATCAGGAAAAAGTTGGCATTCAGAAACACATGAGCCTTCCACACATATGGATCCTGCATCTGCTCGGCCCCGGACTAAAATGCACACCATCAATGGCTATGTAAACCGGTCTCTTCCAGGTATGTACATACTCGCTGAAGAATCCTCAGGTTCATCGTAGCTGGTTTGGCTCAGTGAATAGTGTTGGCCTGTGGACTGAAAGGTCCTGAGTTTGATTCCAGCCAAGGGCACATGCCCAGGTTGGAGGCTTGATCCCCAGTAGGGGGTGTGCAGAAGGCAGCCGATCAATGATTTTCTCTCATCATTGATGTTTCTATCTCTCCCTTCCTCTCCGATATATATATGATTCTACAAGATGTTGCATTAATAAAGTAATAATAGGATTCTATGAAAAAATAATCAAAACATGAATATGCTCACAAAATTAGGACTACAATGGTCAAAATACAAAATAGAAAGTAGGTCGAATAGAAAAAAAATCTCTTAGAGAGAAAAACCAAAAAAAGAGATTAAGAATATGTTTTAATATAGATTTTAAAAATTAAAGGAATGTTTTAAGAATAAAAAGATTTGGGTCTTTGTATTAAACTTTCACAGCAGGATAAATAAATAAATAAATAAGATCCCAACACAAAATTATTATTGTGGAATTCCAAGAACACAGAGACCTGGAAGAAGCAGTCACATATGAAGACATGAGAATTAGATTGGAAATATGATGAAGCAGTATTTTAAAGTTCTAAGGTAAAAGTTGTTTTCAACCTAGAGTTCAGAGCCAAACTATTAATCAGCATTGGGGGAAGAATAAAGACATTTTTAGAGATCGTAGCCCTTAGAAGCCATTGAAGATGTATTAAGTAAAACTAGAATGTAAGCCAAGAAAGAAGAAAATGGAAAATTTAGAAACACAAGAAAATAATAAAGGATGAGGACAGGTATTTTCTTAATTCTTTACTGTATTTCCAATACATAATTCTATCATGAATACACGTGATTTTAGAATTAGAATTTTCAAATCATGCAAGTCCCTGCTCTCATATAGCTTATCCTACATAATAAAGGTTAATATGCAAATTGTCCCTTTGGGTGTTTGGCCAGGGTTGGGGCCGGCTGGCTAACTGCCTGCAGCCCCTCCCCCAAGCTGGCCCCACCCTGATAAGCCACCGCATTCTGATCTGGGGTGAGGCCAGCCAGAAAATTGTCCACAGCCTCTCCCCCAAATGGCCCTGCCCTAAATCGACCCACTCCCCCATCGGGGGCAGGGCAGGCCATCCAACAACCCACAGCCCCTCCCCCTGGCTGGCCCAGCCAATCGGCCCCAAGTGGGGCAGGTTGGCCAGACCCCACCTGTGCACAAATTCGTGCACTGGGCCTGTAGTAGCATAATAGGCAGACATGTTGTAATCAAATAATCATAATAATAAACACAAAATTACAAACCAAGAATTACTCTGAAGAAAAATTACATAATCTTATGTGAACATATAATAAAGGAGACTGATCTAGATGTGATCAGAGAAGGATTCCCCAAAGAAGTGCCATTTAAACTGAGTGTTGAAACAAGATTGGGAATAGGGACATGAGGTGATGTGAGATGAGACTGGAGAGGTACAGGGACCCAGCCCTTCAGGGATTTCTAGGCCTTCCTAGAGAGTTCGGACTTGATTCTATGTGGGATGGGAGTCACTGAATGGCTTGGGGCTGAAGCACACTACAATCATATCTGAAATGAAAACATACCACATAAGTTTCCTAGTGACTGAAAAGCTTGGAAGGGAGTATGACTAGATGTGGGAAGACCTGTAAACAAAGCTATTCCAGTGGTTCCGGTAAGAAATAATGGTAGCTACCTTGGCTTAAGAGAGTTGGGGTAATAATGATAGTAAAAAACAGATATATTTGAAATCTTCAGGAGCCAAAATAGAAAACAGCTGTGCCCTAGTATGATATCTAAAAATACAGCTGCTTGGGTTCAAATTTGAGGAAGTTAATGAACCTCCCTGGACATGAGTTTTCTTTCCTCTAAGGCAGTGGTTCTCAACCTTTCTAATGCCGCGACCCTTTAACATAGTTCCTCATGTTGTGGTGACCCCCAACCATAAAATTATTTTTGTTGCTACTTCATAACTGTCATTGTGCTACTGTTAATGAATCATAATGTAAATATCTGATATGCAGGATGTCTTAGGTGACCCCGGTGAAAAGGTCATTCCACCCCCAAAGGGGTCGCGACCCACAGGTTGAGAACCACTGCTCTAAGGGAAGGGTGATGATAGTAATTTCTATATTCATAGTGTTATTGTGAGGAGTGAATGAGTTATAACTTGGAAAAAAACTTTGGACAGTACTTGAAATAGAAAAGTGCTCAGTAAATATTAGTGTTATTAATTACATTGTCATAATTGGTGTTAGATTGGATGTGAGAAGTGAGAATGAAGACAGTAATAAATCTCACATAATTGAATGCAGGATAGTATCAATCACTTAAATGAGGCTCTGAAAGAAGATGAGGTAATAAATACTTCAAATTTGATGTTGGATATGTGAGTTTTATGAAATATCCAGGTGAAGATATTGAAAAGGCAAGTGTATGAGTCTAGAGTTATGGGAGAGGTCTGAAACAGGAGTTATCAGATGATCACTAACACCGTGAGAATGGCTGATACTGATCCGAGAGAAAATATTGATCAACAAGAGAATAAGGCCTAAAGCTGAGCACTGAGGTGATCTGTCATTTAATGGGTGAGTTAGAGAAGGAAGGATCAGGGAAGGAGACAGAAGAAGAAAAGCAGTCTGAGCAACAGGGGACAAAACCCAGGGAGGTGGTTATAGAGGCCAGTGAAGGAGAGAATCACAAAAAGGAATGAATGGTCAACAGGTGCAAATGAAGACGAAAAAATACCCATTGGAATTAGCAGCATGACAATCATTCGTGACTCTGGCAAGAGCTGTTGCTTTTACAGTACTTCAAAGTCCTTAGAAAGTTTGGTCTCCAGTCAAGATAATAAAATTTATAAGGTCAATTTGTTCATCCTATTCTTTTAAAAATATTTTCATTGATTCCAAAGAGAAATGATGAGGGAGGGAGAGAGAAACATCAATGATGAGAGAATCATTGGCTGAGCCCACAACCCAGGTGTGTGCCCTGACTGGGAATTGAACTGTGACCTACTGGTTCGTAGGTCTATGCTCAACCATTGAGCCATACCGGCCAGGCTGTTCATCCTACAAAAGGTTTTCCACTTCAATTTCTCTACTTCATGACCATAGCTTTCTTATTCCAACTTTACAGGTCTGATTGGATGTCACAAGAAATTGGTCTGTTGGCACGTGATTGGAATGGGCACCACCCCCGAAGTGCACTCCATTTTCCTCGAAGGTCACACATTTCTTGTGAGGAACCATCGGCAGGCCTCCTTGGAGATCTCACCAATAACTTTCCTTACTGCTCAGACGCACCTGATGGACCTTGGCCAGTTTCTACTGTTTTGCCATATCTCTTCGCACCAACATGGTAATATTTGTGGATCTTAAAAACTAGAATGATAAGAATTCAGCTCTTATTTTAATTAAATTTTCTGTCCACTGTCCAGTGTAGGATTATGTTAGACCTCAACTGAGATTCCCTGGTTGCCAGCTGTCAGAGTAAAGATGTTGCCTTGTGTATAAGAGGGCTTGAGTACTTGTAGTATTGGTGACATTTTAGTCCAATACCTGTGACAGAGGCAAGGTAGATGGGTTCAGGATAAATGAAATGGCAAAAGTGAGGAGGACAGTATACTATTGGTTTTCCAGCTTGATCCCATTAACTAGGCCTTGATTCTGTGGAGAGATGGCAGGTCATACATAGTGGAAGAGATGTTTTATGAGAAAATGTAGGGCATGCAGGAGGCAGCTGTTCAATGATTCTCATCTTTGATGTTTCTATTTCTTTCTCTCTCTTTCTCCCTTCCTCTAGGAAATCAATAAAAATATTTCTTTTTAAAAAGAGAGAGGGCCTTGAAGGCCTAATGACAGAGAATGATGTTATAGAAGTTAAGGCAAGAAAGTTTTGTAGGAGTTTGACATTGTTTTGTTTGTCTGACTCCAGATGGTATGGAAGCTTATGTCAAAGTGGAGAGCTGCCCAGAGGAACCCCAGCTACGGAAAAAAAATAATGAAAAAGAAGAATATGATGATGATGATGATCTTTATGACTCTGACATGGATGTTGTCAGCTTTGATGATGACGACTCTTCCCCCTTTATCCAAATCCGATCAGTTGCCAAGAAGCATCCTAAAACTTGGGTCCACTATATTGCTGCTGAAGAGGAGGACTGGGACTATGCTCCCTCAGTCCCTACCCCCAATGACAGGTAAGCACCTTTTGACTCTTGCTACCATCTCTTCCCAATACTCAAAAGGTTCTCCCTAGTTATTCAAAACAATAAATCTTCAAACCACATTTGGGGTAGGTGCAGGCAGGAAATCAAATGTCAAGGACATTAATATGTTTGGAAACGAAAATAGCTAAGCATCAAGGATGTATGGAGGGACCTGGAGAGTGGTATGCTAAGCGAAATAAGCCAGTCAGAGAAAGACAAGTATCACATGCTCTCACTCTTATGTGGAATTGAATGAACAAAATAAACTGACGAACAAACTAGATCCAAAGACATAAAAGCATAGAACAGAATGCAGAATCTCAGAGGAAAGGTGGGGGAGAGTAGGTAGGTAGGAAGTGATCAACAAAAGAACTTGTATGCATATATGCATGACAGACACAGACAATAGGGTGTTGAAGGCCTCCAAGGGGCTGGTGCAGGCTAGAAAGGGTTAGTGGGGGAAAGAAGGGGACATGGAATACTTTCAACAATAAAGTTTTGATTTAAAAAAAATAGCTAAGCATCAAGGATGCATGTACTTTTCCGAATCATCACCTCGATTAAATCATTCATCTGTTTTAGAGTTGGATTTCAGCTACCTGTATTTTCTGGCATATAAGATGACTTTTTAACACAGGAAAATCTTCTCAAAAGTCGGGTGTCATCTTATAGGGCGGGTATATCCCAAACTCTATATTTTAACTGGAAAAGTTGGGGGTTGTCTTATACGCCGGAAAATACCGTACCTGTCCTCTCCCTAGAATTCTCCACTTCAACCTCTCATCTTTTTGTTTCTCATTCAGCAGTTATAAAAGTCTATATTTGAATAATGGTCCTCAGCGGATTGGTAGAAAGTACAGAAAAGTCCGATTTGTGGCATATACAAATGAAACATTTAAAACTCGTGAAGCTATTCAATATGAATCAGGAATCCTGGGACCTTTACTTTATGGAGAAGTTGGAGATACGCTGTTGGTAAGTTGAGGAAAAGATTTAAGGTTGCGTAAGAAGAAAAAGTCTGGAAGGATTTGAGATTCTTAAAACTTCATAATTCAGCCTATCTTTAATGGGCATTATCTTTTAAAAATCATAAATACTACACAAGTAAATGTGTATTATAAATTTGTTTAAAATTTAATGCCACTCATTAAACGTGCCACTCCTTTGAAATATTCATTAATTAGGCTTTGATACATATTCTTCTAAAACTTTTCCCACCAATTATATAGTCAGCAAACTGTGGCCTGTGAGCCAAATTTGGCACATAGTCTATTTTTTGGACAGCCTGTAAAGAACAACACTATAATATTTCAATAAAAGAATCACACGATCATGTAATAGGTGAAGAAAGGGGTTTGACAAAATCCACTACTCATTCATGATTGGAAAAAATTCTGGGTGAATTAGCAACAGAAGTCAAGGTCCTAACTTGATGAAGAACATCTAAGAAACCTTCTTAATGTGGTGAAAAACTGAATGCTTTCCCCTTGAGTTTGGGAACAAGCTAAGATGTCCACTCTTGTCACTTTTATTTAATATGGCACTGGAAGCCAGTGAAATGAGCCACACACAAAAACGAATTAGAGGCATTTGGATTGAAAAGAAAGAAATAACACTCTTTATTTGTATATAACATAGTATTATATGTAGAAAATCCTGCTAAAAAGTTGTTAGAATAAACAATTTTAGCAAAGTTGTGAGATACAAGATCAATATTAAAAAATAAGTTATATTTCTATATATTTCTGTATATTCCTATCAGTGAACTAGAGGCCCGATGCACAAAGATTCGTGCAAGAATGGGCCTTCCTTCCCCTGGCTGCCAGCACTGCCCTTCCACCTTCCCATGCTGCCCAGAGGCCCACATTGGCTGGGATGGTGTGGAATGCCTGCATTGTCGCCATGGCGACAGCACAAGCATCCCACACCCCCTCCCTCGGGCACTCAGTGCTTGCATATGCAAATTAACCCACCATCTTTATTTGATTAATTTGCATACTCCTGATTGGCTGGTGGGCGTCACAGAGGTATGGTCGATTTGCATCTTACTCTTTTATTAGTGTAGATACTCTGGTAGTGAAATTAAGGAAGTAATTTCATTCACTATAATTTCAAAAAAGAATAAAATAAGTTGGAATAAATTTAACAAAAAGGGACTTGTGCACTGAAAGCTACTACCCACTACTTAGATCATCTAAAAATGTAAATAAAAGGAAAGATATATTATGTTAATGAGTTGGAAGAATCAATTCTTGTTAAGACTCTTCCAAATTTATCTACAGACTAGAGGCCCAGTGCACAACATTCGTGCATTTGGGGCAGGGGGGGCATCCCTCAGTCCGACCTACACCCTCTTGTAGTCCAGGACTACAAGTTGGACATCCTTAGCACTGGCATCACTGCTGCTGTGCTCACCAGCCATGAGCCTGGCTCAGGGCTTCTGGCTGAGTGGCCCTCCCCCTGTGAGAGTGCACTGACCACCAGGGGGCAGCTCCTGCATTGAGAGTCTGCGTGCTGATGATCAGTGCACGTTATAGTGACCAACATTAGTTGATTTGCATATTAGCCTTTTATTATATAGGATTCAAGTCAATCCCTATCAAAATCCCAACTGTCTTTTTCACAGAAATTGACAAGCTCATCCTAAAATATAGATAGAATTGCAAAGGACCCCATAGACCAAAAAAAAAAAAAAAATCTTGAAAAAAAAAGAAGAACAAACCCCTATAAAATGGATGCAGAGAAGCTTTTGTTTTCTGGATATAGGCCACACTTTTCTTCTTGATTCTGGTTGTCTTACGACTTGAACTTCTAGCTCATTCATACTTTCAGATTATATTTAAGAATCAAGCAAGCCGACCATATAACATCTTCCCTCATGGAATCACTGATGTCAGGCCTTTGCATGAAGGAAGATTGCCAAAAGGTAAGTGTTAACTCCGTTTTATAGTTCTTACTTACCTGTAGGTACAGATGAGGTCACAGTCTCAATAACAACTAAAATGATGCTGGGCCTTGCCCCAGCTGCTATGCACCATATAGGCACACTTATCACCCACAATCCTTTGTGCTATAATTTCCAGATGTATTTCATTTATGTACTTTATGATGCCCTCAAGAAAGTGCTATAATTGTTGCTTTAAACATACATATGTAGTTTTAGAAAATTATGGGGGTGCCCAACCGTCATTGCTTAGTAGTTGAGCATCGACCTATGAACCAGGAGGTCATGGTTTGATTCCTGGTCAAGGCACATGCCATGTTGTGGGCTCAATCCCTAGTGTGGGGCATGCAGGAGGCACCCAATAAATGATTCTCTGTTATCATTGATGTTTCCATCTCTCTCTCCCTCTCCCTTCCTCTCTGAAATCAATAAAAATTATTTTTTTAGTTGTATGAATCTTAAACTTCTAATAGGTGCAAATTTAGGTTCCATTTATTGAAAAATACCCTATACGTATACATATAGATGTGTAGAGCTCTTGCGTTAGCAATATGGTTACGAATATGTGGCTTGTTATACTCTAATCAAGCTATTCTGGGATTTGGATGTGGGTAGGTGTGAAACATCTGAAAGATATGCCAATTCTGCCAGGAAATATATTCAAGTACAGATGGAAAGTGACTGTAGAAGATGGGCCAACTAAATCAGATCCTCGGTGCCTGACCCGCTATTACTCCAGCTTCGTTAATCCAGAGAGAGATCTGGCTTCTGGGCTCATTGGCCCTCTCCTCATCTGCTACAAAGGATCTGTAGATCAAAGGGGAAACCAGGTGAGTTCTCTTTCTCTTTCCAAGTGCTGAATTGGAAGCTAAAAATGGAATGAGGTATAAGAACTCCCACATAAGACTTCCTATACTCCCTCGGTGTGTGTCTCCCCGTAGAATGCAGAAAATATAATAGTCATCTGCAACATTGGCCAGAAAAAGATATGCATTGGGTCTCTCACAGGTGTTAACTGATTTTGAGTTTGGTGTAATAATCTTGCCTGCTGGATGGATAGGAGACCTGGACCCTAGATTATTTCTATAATACGCATACCTAGTCTGAAATTCCACTCTTTGTAGGTGATCTTGCCCCTTTGGATATGCTCAATTATCACCTATTTTAATTTTATTTTTATTTTTTAAATATATTTTTATTGCTCTCAGAGAGGAAAGGAGAGGAAGAGAGAGAGAGAAACATCAATGATGAAAGAGAATCATTGATTGGCTGCCTCCTGCATGCTCCCCACTGGGGATCAAGCCCACAACCTGGGCATGTACCCTTGACTGGTATCAAACCCAGGACCCCTCAGTCCACAGGCCAACACTCTATCCACTGAGCCAACCTGGCTAGGGCAATTATCAATTATTTTTTAAAATATATTTTATTGATTTTTTACAGAGAGGAAGGGAAAGGGAGAGAGGGTTAGAAACATCGATGAGAGAGAAACATCGATCAGCTGCCTCCTGCACACCTCCCACTGGTGTAGTTAAGTCTTGATTGTTGTTGGTAGGGGGAATTGACCTCCAAGCCAATTGGTTGTGAGGATCAGCTGTGTCTACATTGGGAGAACTTACATGCTGGAGTCAGCCTTATGATACAAGACTTGCAAAACTGCAAAAGCTTTTGTGCCGGGCTTGGATGAGGTGGAGTCTCAGGGCTGAGCAGAGAGCATTGGCTTCCCATCAGTCCTGCCCTACTGGTCCCTGAGTCTCAGTGTTCCTTGGTAATCGCTACAGCCCCTCTGTGCGCATGTGCATGCACCTCCATACCTCTGCCTTTCACATCTCCCCTGAGTTTCCATTTGCTCCAGGGACCTGTGTGAGTCTGAGTCCCCAGGGTCTCACCCAAAACTTGGGTTCAGTGCAGTCGGAAGTGGACTTCAGCACAGTTGGGAGGTTCAGTCTTCCTCCCACTAGAGAAAGCCAGTGGCACAATCAGCTGTCAGTCCTCTCTGCACACATTGGTGCATGCGCCTCCAGACCTCTGCCCTTTGCGGCTCCCCTGAGTTTCCCTAGCCTCCATGCACTCCTCCTCCTTTTCAACAGTCCATACTCCCCCCGTATGAGTCTTGCCTGGAACTGGGATTCAGTGCAGTCAGAACTGGGGTTCAGTGCAGTCGTGAGTTTCTGTCTCCCTCCCACTAGATGAAGCCACCCAGGCCCTCTGCCACCCATCCTCTCCATGTGTGTGTGTGTGTCTGTACCTCAGCTTCTTCTAGCTCTTCTGAGTCTTCATGAGCCCCTCTCTTTCCTTCTAGTTGCAGAATTTCCACTCAGCCAGCCTTTCTGTGGTTCTGGATGATTACCATTCTGTCTTTTAGCTGTAGTTTTGAAATTGTTGTGCAAGGAAGCAATTTAGGTGTTCACCTATGCCACCACCTTGGTTTTCGCTCCATTGATTTTTAGAGAGAGTGGAAGGAAAGGGGAGAGATAGCCCTGGTTGCTTCCCACATGTGCCCCAACCAGGGCTGGGGAATCAGCCTGCAACTGAAGTATGTGCCCTTGACTGACATTGAACCTGGGTCCCTTTAGTCCGAGGGCTGGTGCTCTATTTTTAATTTTTTTATAGATTGATAGCCTTGTGGAAGAGTAATTGCTAGATAGATCTTAGGAAAGGCATTAATCTTACTTGACGTGACTAACTTACTTAAGAAAGACACTGAATAATCACTTAGATCTTTACAAGTAAAACTCCTCTATTCTGAACATGGAAAGAATGAGGCTACAGACTTTACCAAAAAATCATCCAGCATATGGCTTTGGCTCCAGAATAAATGAAGTTTAATGGGTCCAGTCAACCTCTTGTCCTGAGGAAACATTCACTTTAAACATACGCTTACTGATTCCCTAGCCATTTTGGCTCAGTGGATAGAGTGTCAGCCTGTGGACCGAAGGGTCCCGGGTTCGATTCTGGTCAAGGGCACATACCTCAGTTGCAGGCTCCTTCCCAGCCTCGTCCCTGGTCAGGTGCATGCAGGAGGCAATCATTTGATGTGTTTCTCTCACATTGGTGTTTCTTTCTGCCTTTCCCTCTCTCTTCCACTCTCTAAAAATCCAATGGGAAAATATCCTTGGGTGAGGGTTTTCAAACAAACAAAAAACATATTCTTACTGTTCATAACAGCAACTCCCACTCCCAGGCTCTGGTCCATGCCATAACAGTGCCCTCTGGAGAAATGGAATTGAACCGAAGGATTATAGATACATATATCACATGCATGCTGTCACTTCTATTGTAGACTGCAAATTCTTACTTGACAATAGTAGTAGTATTTCCTTCTTTCATGGGTGTAATTAACAGATGATGTCAGACAAGAGAAATGTCATCCTGTTTTCTATATTTGATGAGAACCGAAGCTGGTACCTCCCAGAGAATATGCAGCGTTTCCTTCCCAATGCGGATGGCATGCAGCCCCGGGATCCAGAGTTCCAAGTTTCCAACATCATGCACAGTAAGTGGAGCAGCACCTGTCTGATGAAATCGAACCCACCAAATTGATGTCCATATAAGGGATTGCTTTATCTGCCACGCAAGTCATAGTTCCTTAAAAATCATTACATACAAACATATACAATTTTATATAAATGCATATGATCATAAAACATTTTTTATTTAGAAAGCAACAAATATTCAGAGAACATTTTTTATATTTTATTGATTTTTTTAGAGAGAGGAAGGGAGAGGGATAGAGAGCCAGAAACATCGATGAGAGAGAGTCATGGATCAGCTGCCTCCTGCACGCCCCCCACTGGAGATGTGCCCACAACCAAGGTACATGCCCTTGACCGGAATCGAACCTGGGACCTTTCAGTTCGCAGGCTGACACTCTATCCACTGAGCCAAACCAGTTTTGGCCAGAGAACATTTTTAAAGTTTTAAAAATATTTTTATTGATTTCAGAAAGGAAGGAGAGGGAGAGAGAGAGATAGAAACATCAGTGATGAGAGAGAATCATTGATTGGCTGCCTCCTACACGCTCCACACTGGGGAATGTGACCTATCAGAATCGAACCATGACCTCCTGGTTCATAGATCAACGCTCAACCACTGAGCCACACCGGCGGGGCTGTTCTGCTTTTTTGAAACCCATTAGTCCTTGAATCTGGAACATTAACAGATATTCATTTGTTTCACGTGATCAATTTTTTTTTCTTTCTTATTTTTCCTCTGTGTGGTTACTACTTTCCCCCTTGCAACTATAAGCCGTTTGGAGGGAGACACTTTGAGGCCATGCAAATGCCCTGCTCCCCACTTGCACCCCCATTTAGCACTCAAAGCCATCTCTATCGTGATGCTCTGTGACTCTTCTGCCCTTGGGATTAGGACCTAGCTGATCAAGTATTAACAAAATCGACTTTTCTGGAAGGTATAATGCTATCTCTTCTTGGACGTAACAATCATATCTGATCCTATCACGGCAATCCAAAATAGTAAACCCTAATACTGTACTGCTAAAACTTTTTGTTCTCCATTTCTTTTGCAGGCATCAATGGCTATGTTTTTGATAGTTTGCAGCTGTCGGTTTGCTTGCATGAGGTGGCTTACTGGTACATTCTAAGTGCTGGAGCACAGACTGACTTCCTTTCTGTCTTCTTCTCTGGATATACCTTTAAACACAGGACGGTCTACGAAGACACTCTTACCCTGTTCCCGTTTTCCGGAGAAACTGTCTTCATGTCAATGGAAAACCCAGGTTAGTTGTTGACTTTATTCTTTTAGTAACGGCTGTGATTGCACCGCTAGCCACTCACATTCTTTTTGATCCACTGGCCCACATTTGGGCAGACATTAAGTGGTTCAAGTGATTTGGGGGTAATTGCAAGATATTTTAATGCAGCACCACAAAACAGAGCCAGAGACAGAGAAACATCGATCAGACCATCAAACCTCAGAGGGAAGGTAGGGGAGGGTGGGGTAAGGGGGAGAGATCAACCAAAGGACTTGTATGCATGCATAAAAGCCTAACCAATGGACACAGACAGCAGGGGGTGAGGGCATGAGTGGGAGGGGATGGGGAGTAATGGGGAAATAAGGGCTCATATGTAACACCTTAATCAATAAAGAAATTTTTTTTAAAAGTCTTTGCTCTAAAAACTACCTTTGGCCCAGCTGGTGTGGCTCAGTGTTAAGTGTTGACCTATGAACTAGGAGGTCACCGTTTGATTCTTGGTCAGTGGGGGATTGTGTGTGGAGCAGCCAATCAATGATTCTCTCTCATCATTGATGCTTCTCTCTCTCCCTCTCTCTGAAATCAATAAAAAATATTTTGGCCGAAACTGGTTTGGCTCAGTGGATAGAGCATCGGCCTGCGGACTGAAGGGTCCTGGGTTGGATTCCGGCGGGGGGGCATGTGCCTTGGTTGCAGGCACATCTCTGGTGGGGGGTGCGTGGGAGGCAGCTGATCGATGTCTCTCTCTCATCGATGTTTCTAGCTCTCTGTCCCTCTCCCTTCCTCTCTGTGAAAAGTCAATAAAATATATTTTTAAAAATATATATTTTGGCCCTAGCCGGCTCAGCTCAGTGGATAGAGCGTCAGCCTGCGGACTGAAGGGTCCTGGGTTCGATTCCAACCAAGGGCACATGCCTGGGCTGCAGGCTTGATCCCCAGTGGGGGGCGTGCATGAGGCAGCCAATCAATGATTCTCTCTCATCATTGATTTTTCTATCTCTCTCTCCTTCTCCCTTCCTCTCTGAAAGCAATAAGGAAATATATTTTTTTAAAAATATTTTGATAAAAGAATAAGCATAAGAGAAAGAAGATTAACCAGGCTGTCCTGAAATACTACAAAGTGGATAAGAAATCAGTCACCTTTGTAGGGAGTGCCCTTCAGATGAATGTGGTGCTGGAGTTTTTATGGCCAGCCATTTCACAGGCCTTAGTGCTCCAACAAACCAGAGGACAAGTAATTGTATATGGGTTAATAAAAGACATGAACTAGCATTTTAAAAATTTTGCTTTAAATATCATTAAATGAGGCTCTCAATCCCAAAACTTATGATATACTTATGTCCCTATGTTTAGTGAAATCATAGTGAACTACAAATGTTCACTGTGGAACCAAATAAGAGTACATTTTTTTTATTATTTTTATAACTTGTTTAACTAAAAACCCTAATTATGTTCCTGTTCTTCTTGTATTGTTTTTACCTTTAAGTATCTTTTAAAAATAGTTCCAGCCCTAGCCAGTTAGCTCAGTGGATAGATCGTCAACCTACGAACTAAAGGGCCCCAGATTCGATTCTGGTCAAGGGCACATGCTCAGGTTGTGGGCTTGATCCCCAGTGGGGAGCATGCAGAAGGCAGCCAAACAATGATTCTCTCTCATCATTGATATTTCTATCTCTCTCTCCCTCTTCCTTCCTGTCTGAACTTAATAAAATATATATTTTTTAAAAATAAAAATAGTTCTATTGTATAACATTCTTTCTTGCTTAGGTACTGACCTCCTAGACCCGTGCATCCTCATACTCCAGTGTGGACTGGTTGTTCTTTTTAGGTCTGAGGCTGTTAATTGCCTTGGGACTTTTCATTATGCTCCCACAAGATAGGTCCCTGGTTCCTGGATCTCATATCTGCCTATTTTTAATTAATTTTTACTCTATTTGTTTAAAATATTTTTATTTATTTCAGAGAGGAAGGGAGAGGGAGCGAGACAGAAACATCAATGTTGAGAGAGAATCATTGATTAGCTGCCTCTCGCCCACAACATGAGTATGTGGCCTCCCGGTTCCTAGGTCAATGCTCAACCACTGAGCCACGCTGGCCAGGCTGCCCATTTTTTAATATACTCTTTTATTTTAGTAGAAAACTTTCTCTAATAAGTTCCTGAGCATGTTGGCGTTAAAGGTAGATTTTCTGGTTCTTTGTACATTAGAAACTGCCTTTATTCTCATTTCCCATTTGATTGATTATCTGGCTGCACATAGAGTGAAATGTGCATTAATTCCAAAACTTATTTGATCATAGAAACCTTTTCCATGGAGTTCCATAGTTTCACAGGGCTCTGTGGAAATGTACATTGAGTGGCCAGATTATTATGATCTCTGAATGCATAACAATCTGGCTACTCAGTGTGTGTGTGTGTGTGTGTGTGTGTGTGTGTGTGTGTGTGTGAATACTGCCCCCCGCCAGGCCTGGCTACTCCACGCACCTGCCTCTGGAGTCCCCTAGTCCTCTCAGCCCCCCAGCTGCCCAGGGCTGGCCCAAGGTGCAGGCAAGCCTTGGATGGTGGCTTTCCAGGGCCGGCCTGTGGCACGGGCAAACCTTCGGTGGTGACTACCCAGCTGCCCAGGGCTGCCCAAGGCTCAGATAACCAGGGTTGGCCAAGGCTTGCGCTGCCAGCAGTGGCAGCATCAGAGGTGTGATGGGGCATTGCCTTTCCCTGATCTCTGGTCACCTCTCACCCCTGAGGGCTCCCAGACCGTGAGACAGGGCAGGCTGCCCTGAGGGACCCCTCCTCCAATGCATGGATTTTCATGCACCAGGCCTCTAGTCTATAATAATAAAAGGGTACTATGTTCATTAGACCATATATCTTCTGATGTTCTTCCTGATGAAGGGAAACCAGCCAGGTCCCGGGTACCTGTGGGCAGCTGGAGGAGGGAAGCCCTGGTCCCAGGTGCCAGAGGGAAGCCAGTGCCAGCAACTGAGGGAAGGAAGGCCTACTCTTGCATGAATTTTTGTGCATTGGGTGTCTAGTTACCTATTATATAATGGTACCCACTAGTATTTTTTCATTCATATGGGAATAGGAGATACACTAACACAAAACTAGCTTGGTACCTAGGTTATGAGTAACCAGAGTCTTATTCTTCCTCCTCTCCAGGTCTGTGGGTTCTGGGGTGCCACAATTCAGACTTTCGGAACAGAGGCATGACAGCCTTACTGAAGGTTTCTAGTTGTAACAACAGGAACACTGGTGATTATTATGAGGACACATATGAAGACATTCCAACTTCCTTGCTGAGTGAAAATTATGTCATTGGACCCAGAAGCTTCTCCCAGAATTCAAGGCACCCCAGCACTAGGCAAAATCAATCTGGAGTCACTACAGCTCCAGAAAATGATATGGAGAAGATTGAGCTTTGGTCTGGAGAGAGAACACCGCTGCATGAAGTACAAAGTGTTTCCTCTGATGATTTGTTGATGCTCTTGGGACAGAACCCTACTCCACATGGATTATCCTTATCTGATCTCCAAGAAACCACACATGAGGCTGATGATCATTTACCTGGACCAACAGAAAGAAACAAAGGCCCATCTGAAATGGCACATCTCAGGCCAGAGCTCTATAACAGTAGGGACAGAGTATTTACTCCTGAGCCAGAACTACAATTAAGATTAAACGAGAATTTGGGGTCAACTATAAAAGTAGACTTAAAAAAACTTGATTTAACAATTTCTAATTTATCAGACAATCGAACAACTTTACCTACGATTCCATCAGAAGAGTTGACAGCAGGTACTGAAAATACAGGTTCCTTAGGACCCCCAAATATGCCAGTTCACTTTAATAATCAATTAGGTACCATTGCATTGGACAAAAACACATCTCTCTTTATTAGGTCTGGTGTGCCTTTGGACTTAAGTAGTGAAGATAATGATTCTAAGTTGTTAGAAGCAGCTTTAATGGATAGTCAAGAAAGTTCACTAGAACATGTATCATCAATAGAGAGTGATAAGTTATTTAAAGAGGAAAGAGTCCATGAACCTACTTCACTGACCAATGATAATTCTTTATTCAAAATTAATGTCTCTTTAGTAAAGACAGACAAGGCACCAGTTAACTCAACGATGAATAGAAAGACTCACACTGATGGCCCAACATTATTCATGGAGAATACTACATCAGCGTGGCAAGATATTACATTCCAAAGTAATGATGAGGGTCAAGAAGTGACTTCTTTGATTCATGATAAAACACTCATGGACAAAAATACTACAGCTTTGGGGCTAAATTATGTGTCAAATAAAACAACTTCACCAAAAAGTATGGAAATGGTCCACCATAAACAAGAGGGTCCTGTTCCATTAGGCGCAGAAAATCCAGATACATCCATCCTGCCAGATTCAGCAAATGGGATGAAAAATACCCATGACAATAACCCCCTCAGCTCTGGACAAAGGCCTGGTCTAAAGCAATTGATGCCTTTAGGACCTGGAAAACCTGTGAAAGATCAGAACTTCTTACCAGAGAAGAATAAAGTGGTGGTAGAAGAAGATGAATTTACAAAGGACCAGGTACTCAAAGAGATGATTTCTCCAAACAGTAAAGGCATATTTTTTACTAACTTGACTAATATCCAAGGAAATGATACACACAATCAAGAAAAACTATCCCAGGAAGATGTAGGAATGAAGGAAAAGTTAACCCAAGAGAACGTAGTTTTGCCTCGCGTGTATACAGTGAATGGCACTACTAATTTCCTGAAGAACCTTTCCTTATTAAGCACGAAGCAAAATGCAGACAGTTTAAATGAGGGCACATATACGCCAATACTTCAAGGCACCAAGTCATTAAGTGATTCGGCAACTAGAGCAGGGATTCACATGACCCATTTCTCAAAAATAAGGGAGGAAGCAAACTTGGAAGGCTTGGGAAATCAAACCGAACAAGTGGCAGAGAAGTATTCAAACACCACAAAGCTAGCTCCTAATCCAAGTCCACAGAATGTTATTGCTGGGCGTGGTAAGCGGGATTTAAGACGCTTTAGACTCCCCAAAGAAGAAATAAAGCTTGAAGGGGGTGTAATTTTGAATGATGCCTCAACCCCATGGTCCAAAAACACGAAATATTTGACCCAGGGCACCCTCACACAGATAGAGTACCACGAGAAGAAGAAAAGGGCTGTTACTCAGTCCCTCTTTTCAGATTTTCCTATGAGAACTCATGGTATCATTCAGACAGATGGCTCTGCATTACCTACCGTCAAGGCATCAGCATTTCCATCCATTAGACCTATAGAGGTGACCAAGATCCCACCCCAAGACAACCCCTCTCATCCTCTAGCACCAGTCTATAGTTATGCCTTTAAGGAAAGGCGTTCTGGAGTCCAAGAAAGCAGCCATATCTTACAAGGAGACAAAAGAAATCTTTCTTTAGCCTTCCTAATGGAAATGATTAGAGGTCAAGAAAATATCAGCTCTCTGGAAGAAAGTGCTACAAAATCATTTACATACAAGAAACCTGAGAATACTGTTCCCTTGAAACCAGGCTTGTCTGAAGCATCCGTCAAAGTGGAATCACTACCTGAATTTCCTATTCATCAGGTAGACTCTTCGCCTATGAAAACTGGCAATAGCTCTCCTGGCCACCGGGACCTGGTAGAAGAGAGCTCCCTTCCGAAAACACAGGACGCTGTTAAAGAGAACAAAGTAAACAGACCTGGAAAAATGGCTTTTCTGAAGTGGGGAACCGAAAGCCCTGAAAAGACTCCCTCTAAGCTGCTAGATCTCTTCACCTGGGATAGTCAACATGCTACCCAGACGCCAAGAGAAGAGTGGCAATCCCAAGAGAACTCACAACAAAACGTAGCTTTTAAGACAAAAGACACCGTTTCACCTCTAGACCCTTACGAAAACAGTCCTTCAACAGCATCCATATACGAAACACAAGATGAGCCCCAAAGTGAAGCCACCCGGGCAAAACAAGGTGAGACTGGAAGACTGGGCCTTCAGAATCCACCAGTCTTGGAACACCATCAAAGGGAAATCACCCCTACTCCTCTCCAGCCAGAGGAACATGACATTGACTATGATGACACCCTCTCAATAGAAACGAAGAGAGAAGATTTTGACATATATGCCGAGGATGAAAGTCAGGACCCTCGCAGCTTTCAGAAGAGAACACGACACTATTTTATTGCTGCAGTAGAGCGGCTCTGGGATTATGGATTGAGCAAGTCCCCCCATGCACCAAGAAACAGGTATGGGTATATTGATTATTCCTTTGTGCTGCTATGGTGACATTTGATTTTACCAAATACCGAAACAAAAGGGACAGCCAATCTTCAGCAGTGTGACTCCAGGTTGCTTTATAGAAGACCCTTGACAACCAGATGGAAACGTCTAGAATAGATGAAGCTGAGGAGGAAATGGGAGGTTAGATGAGCCCAACAATGCAAGAGGACGGCAAATCCAGAGGAAGCTCGTACTCTGGTGGGATGGAGGAGAAGATGAGGGGCTTACAGAGGGTAGAAGTGTCAGAGTCAAGAAGCAGCAATGGAAAGTAGGTAAAAAGTCAATGTTATCAGCCTTATGAGCTGCAGTAAAAGACATGGTGTCGTGAGAGAGCCCCAAAGGGGCAGGAGGAAGAAGTGGAGTGTGTGACAAAAAGTTGAGGATGTAGGAAAAGTTGTTTTTCATGGTGCTTGGGGTACAGAGGGCAAATTTAGCGGAACAGAAGGAGGTTGGACAGGGAAGAGAGAGAACAGAAATTTGGAAGGTAAACATAAGGAGAGTCAAGCAGTCAACAAATATTTACTGAGCACCTACTCCATGCCAGACAATTTTATAGGCATGAGTGCAGCAAAGTGGGAGTTTATATTCTATTGGGGAGGGAAAAAGAGAATAAGTTAATAGAAAAATAAATCGGGGGTCTTGATGATGCTAGTCAGAAGATAGAATTGAATAATACGATAAGAGTAACACTAGGGTGTTACTTTAGCTATGGTGGTCAGAGAAATCCTTTATGGAGTTGAGACCTAAAGGACAATAGACCAGCTGACAGAGCTCTAAGAGATGTGTCCACACAAAGGGAACAGGAAGTGCAAAAGCCGTGAAATTGGAACATTCTTGTCCAGCCAGTATGGCTCAGTGGTTGAGCATCGACCTAGGAATCAGGAGGTCAACAGTTCAATTCCCGGTCAGGGCACATGCTTCGGTTGCAGGCTCAATCCCCCCATGGGGAGCGTGTGGGGGCAGCCGATCAGTGATTCTCATCATTGATGTTTCTATCTCTCTCTCCCTCTCCTTGCCTCTCTGAAATCAATAAAAATATATTTTTATAAAAGAAAAGAACAAGGAAGGTTTTACTACACACCTGGTCCATAAGGATATTGCTTTTCCTTTGCTTTTGTCTTCAGGGCTCAGTTCAAGAAGGTGGTTTTCCAGGAATTTACCGATGGCTCCTTTACTCAGCCCTTACACCGTGGAGAACTGAATGAGCACTTGGGACTCCTGGGGCCATGTATAAGAGCAGAGGTCGAAGACAACATCAGGGTGAGTTGAAGACAATGGAATCACAAGGAAATGAATCCTGCATATTTTTTGTCTCTGAGTATAAAAAATAATGTATTATCTATAATATGTAATATTATCTTTAATATCTTTGAAGAATTTTAAGTATAGAAAATAAAGAAGTTGAAAAACAATCTCATAGCCAAAACTGGTTTGGCTCAGTGGATAGAGCGTCGGCCTGCGGACTGAAAGGTCCTGGTTTCGATTCTGGTCAAGGGCACATACCTTGGTTGCGGGCACATCCCCAGTAGGGGGTGTGCAGGAGGGAGCTGATCGATGTTTCTCTCATCGATGTTTCTAACTCTCTATCTCTCTTTCTTCCTCTCTGTAAAAAATCAATAAAATATATTTTAAAAAATAATAATCTCGTAAATATTTTGGTGTATGTTCTTATCTTTTTCCTATGTATTCTTCTATTTGTGTATTCAAAATTATACAATGTATAATTCTACTTCTATTTTGATTAAATATTACATCATAAACATTTCTAATGTCATTTAAAAATACTTCCTAAGTTCAATGGGGGGAAAAAGGAGAAATACACTGAGTGGCCAGATTAGTATGATTTCTGAACACATAATAATCTGGCCATTCAGTGTATATCCTATATAATAAAAGGCTAATATGCAAATTGTCCCCTCGACCATGAGTTCGAGGCAGGCCGGTCAACCACCCATGTCCCCTCTCCCTGGCCAGGCTGGCCAGACTCCACACATTCATGAATTCATGCATAGGGCCTCTAATACACACACACACACACACACACACACACACACATACATATACTGAGTGGCCCAATTATTAGGCATTCAGAGATCATAATAATCTGGCCACTTGGTGTATGTACTACTATTTGTAATAGATTAAACAATTAAAAAATAAAATAAATAAATAAAAATTTAAAAAAATACTTCCTAAGTATCTTTTTAAAGTGATAGCATAATAGTCTATTACATGAATTTACGATTTATTTATCCATGCACTTTGAATAACCCTATAATAGGTTTTTTACACTATTTAAATAATGCTGCAATCACAACTTTTCCTAGGATAAAATTCTAAAAGTGAAATGTATGTGAATAGTTTGAGACTTTCTGTAATGAATGATCTGTTAATGTTCTTTGCACATTTGATGATTTTGGAGGGAGTGCTTTTCTTATTAATATATAATACCTCATATATTATAGATCATTGACTTACTACTAATGATCATTGATCATTTTAGTAAATAGTATTTTTCCAAGTTTGTTGTGTCTTAATTTCATATATAGTAGTTTTTACATTAAAAACAGGAAGTAACCTATAATCTTTTTTATGCTACTTTCATAGTTTCTATGTTTATAAAAATCATTCCCATACAGAGACTTTTTCTTAAAATCACCTATACCAGTGGTTCTCAACCTTCCTTAGGCCGAGACCCTTGCATACAGTTCCTCATGTGGTGGTGACCCCCAACCATGAAATTTTGCTACTGCTATGCATCGTGATGTCAATATCTGAATTTTCCGATGGTCTGAGGCGACCCCTGTGAAAGGGTCGTTCGACCCCCAAAGGGGTCGTGACCCACAGGTTGAGAACCACTGACCTTTCCCGAACTTCCTTTTACAATTTAATTTCTTAAAAATTAACTTTTTAATCCATCAAAATTTCTATAGACAAAGTTATTTTGGTGCATTGTGGGAGCCAAAGGTCAAATTAGTTTTATTTCCCCCCCCCCCCAAATCATCAATCATTGTCCCAATTGATGGTTTACATTAAGGATATAGAAGGATACAAAATTATGGGATGGTGCCTTGATTTTTATTTTACTTTTCATATGTCTTATGAAACATGTATCATTTTTTCCAATCTGAAAATGAGGCTTTTAAAAGGATTATATGCATTCATCCTGAAATTTGTCACAAAGAACCTTAGATACCAAGTCCTGAGATTACTGTCTCTTAAACCCCTGTGGCGGTATTTCCCCTTTTACTTTGGAATTGCTTTTAGTATTCAGGAATTTCTTCCTTTGAATCTATGCCTTAAAACATTGCTAATTCAAAAATTCCTCAGCGTTCCGTCTATAGATCTTTAGGTTTGGGCTCTTACAATATCCATCCTCTGTACCACTTTCTCTGGGTATTAAAACTGGGACAGAGCCAAAATAAGCATTAAAATTAGGGATGTAAACGCTAAAATACTTGCATTCTTTTTCTTTTTCTTTTTTGCTCTGCAGGTAACTTTCAAAAACCAGGCCTCTCGTCCGTACTCCTTCTACTCCAGCCTTATTTCGTATGAGGAAGATCAGAGGCAAGGAACAGAACCTAGAACAAAGTTCGTGCAGCCCAATGAAACCAGAATCTACTTTTGGAAAGTGCAGCATCAGATGGCGCCCACTGAGGACGAGTTTGACTGCAAAGCCTGGGCTTATTTTTCTGATGTCGATCTGGTAAGCAGGTCTACATTGTGCTGGCCACTTCCTGGTTTAAAAGAAATGGTCTTTGCAATATCTGCTACGAATCTGGGTATTTATCCTGAGCATAATGGGAAGTTTTAAATAGAGGGAGGTAGCCCCGGCCAGTGTGACTCAATGTTTAAGTGTTGACCCATGAACCAGGAGGTCACTGGTTCAATTCTCGGTCAGGGCACATGCCTGGTTGCGGGCTCCATCCCCAGTGTGGGGCAGGCAGCAGGCAGCCAATCAATGATTCTCTCTCATCATTGATGTTTACATCTCTCTCCTCCCTCTCCCTTCCTCTCTCTAAAATCAATAAAGACATATTAAAGTTTTAATAAAAATAAATAAATAGGGAGAGATAGCATCCTATTTGTGTTTTAGAAACACCATTCTGAAATCTATTGCGGAGGATGAGTCATACTGTGGGGAGATGGGGAGTAGGTTGAAGTGGCATAAAAGTTGATGAGAAACCCACGCTGGTTTGGAGGTGGGGGAGCTTACACTCACAGGATGGGTGTCTTCCCCCTCAGGAGAAAGATATGCATTCGGGTTTGATTGGACCCCTTCTGATCTGCCGCGCCAACACTCTGAACCCTGCTCACGGGAGACAAGTGACGGTGAAGGAATTCGCTCTGTTTTTCACTATTTTTGATGAGACCAAGAGCTGGTACTTCACTGAAAACCTGGAAAGAAACTGCAAGGCTCCCTGCGATATCCGGATGGAGGACCCTGCTTTCAAAGAAAAGTATCGTTTCCATGGTAACGTAGATCCCTGTGAAAAGCTGCGTGCACTATGACAAAGGAGCCCCGAGCCCGAGGCTTGGACACTGTATGAATTGAGAGGGTGGGTATGGGATGGAATCTTCAAAGAATCAGTGTTTTTGACTGGGGTGGAGGCAAAGAAACTTCTAGCCTGGCTGGCATGGCTCAGCGGTTGAGCATCATCCTATGAACCAGGAGGGCACGGTTGGATTCCCGGCATGCAGGAGGCAGCCCCATCAAAGATACTCTGTCATCATTGCTGATTCTGTCTCTCTCTCTCCATCTCCCTTCCTCTCTGTAATCATTAAAACATCATTTTTTTAAGAACAGATTTTAACAGCCTTCTCTGTTCTCCTTCTCCAGCGATCAATGGCTATGTGATGGATACTCTGCCTGGCTTAGTAATGGCTCAGGATCAAAGGATCCGATGGTATCTGCTCAGCATGGGCAGCAACGAGAACATCCATTCTATTCATTTCAGTGGACACGTCTTCACTGTACGGAAGAAGGAGGAGCACAAAATGGCAGTCTACAACCTCTATCCAGGTATGGGCTAGCTTGTGCTCTTTCTTTTACCTACTGGACTTATTGTGTATTTGCTTGAAATGGTCTAGGCCAGTGGTCGGCAAACTCATCAGTCAACAGAGCCAGATATCAACAGGACAAGGAATGAAATTTCTTTTGAGAGCCAAATTTTTAAAACTTAAACTTCTTCTAACGCCACTTCTTCAAAATAGACTCGCCCAGGCCGTGGTATTTTGTGGAAGAGCCACACTCAAGGGGCCAAAGAGCCACATGTGGCTCGCGAGCCGCAGTTTGCTGACCACTGGTGTAGGCACTGGGGATATGGTCCATGAAAAAAGCAGGTGATGAGGGCATGTACTGGAGGGTAGGGAAGGCCAGGGGGAGGTCAATAGGGGGAAAAAGGAGATATATGTACTACTATTTGTAATACTTTAAACAATAAAAAAAAAACATAGAAGAAAGCAGGCAAGCTTCCTGTTCATGGGTAACTTACTTTTTCAAGTAACTTTACCCTGCAGAAAGATAATAAATAAATTAATAAGTGAATATGATCATTTCAGGTACAGGTAATGTGCTATAAAGGAAATAGAACAGAATAAATGGATAATTCATGGTGTAATACTTTCCTAGGAAAAGAAGGGATTTTTTTTTCCATCTTAAGTCCTACATGGCACCAGTAGTTATCCAAGAACTGACTTGTTTATGTTTGTTACCAGTATGTTAAGTACTACTTACAGTGTTGATCAAAAGACAACTGCATTTTAATTCTCCACTGTCCCTTTATGATAAAAGGCTAATATGCAAATCAACCAAACAGCAGAACTACCAGTTGTTATGATGCACACTGACCACTAGGGGGCAGACTCTCAATGCAGGAGCTGCCCCCTGGTGGTCAGTGCGCTCCCACAGGGAGAGCACCGCTCAGCCAGAAGCCGGGCTCACGGCTGGCTAGTGCAACAGCGGGGGCAGAAGCCTCTCCCGCCTCTGTAGCAGCACTAAGGATGTCCAACTGCCAGAGAGGGGAACATCAACAATGAGAGAGAGAGATCGATCAGCTGCCTCCTGCATGTCCCACACTGAGGATCGAGCCCCCAACCTGGGCATATGCCCTGACCGGGAATCGAACCCTGACCTCCTGGTTCATAGGTTGATGCTCAACCACTGAGCCACACCAGCTGGGCTACCTGGAAGATATTTAAAACTGACGCTTCTTGCAGGGGACTTTCTGGGGGCTCTTTTTTTATTTAAAATTTTTTTTAAAAAAAATATATTTTATTGATTTTTTACAGAGAGGAAGGGATAGAAAGTTAGAAACATCAATGAGAGAGAGACATCAATCATCTGCCTCCTGCACGCCCTACACTGGAGATGTGCCTGCAACCAAGGTACATGCCCCCGACCGGAATCGAACCTGGGACCTTTCAGTCCACAGGCCGACGCTCTATTCACTGAGCCAAGCCAGTCTCGGCTCTGGGGGCCCTTTTGGGGACCCTCTTTCATGGAATCCCCTGGACCTGGTTGGTTGGTTCCACCTTTACCTCAAGTGATCGCTCACTCATTCCTCAGGCCCTAAGCATGCACTTCCGGTTCTCTGCTGGTGGAGTTACGTTAGCCCTCAAGCCGCTCCAGTGGGTTCCATCTGGGAGGACCTGCCTGACTTCTGTCTCCCAGGGAGCCCTCATCTGATCAGTGAGAAACACACCTGTGGCTCTGAGAAACGCTGAGTACAGGCTATGCAGCAGCTTCCTCCTGTCTCTGCCACCAAAGCATTGTGTTGCCCTCGCTCCCATTTGCCACGGGGAGAGGGGGGCTGTCAGAACGCAATCTCCAGGCCTGGCCAGCTAGCTCAGTTGGTTAGAGCATCGTCCTGTTACGCCAAGGTTTGGGGCTTCAGTTCCTGGTCAGGGCACATATAAGAATCAACCAATGGCCCTAACGGGTTTGGCTCAGTGGATAGAGTGTCGCCCTGCAGACTCAAGGGTCCCAGGTTCGATTCTGGTCAAGGGCATGCACCTTGGTTGCGGTCACATTCCCAGTAGGGGGTGTACAGGAGGCAGCTGATTGATGTTTCTCTCTCATCGATGTTTCTAACTCTCTCTCCCTCTCCCTTCCTCTCTGTAAAGAATAAATAAAATATATATATTTTAAAAAGAATCAACCAATGAATGTATAAATAAGTGGAACAAGTCTCTCTCCCCCATAAATAAATAATTCTTAAAGTATGTTTTTTATATATTTTATTGATTTTTTACAGAGAGTAAGGGAGAGAGATAGAAAGTCAGAAACATCAATGAGAGAGAGACATCGATCAGCCGCCTCCTGCACACCCCACACTGGAGATGTGCCCGCAAGCAAGGTATATGCCCCCAACCAGAATCGAACCTGGGACCCTTCAGTCCGCAAGCCGACGCTCTATCCACTGAGCCAAACCGGTCTCAGCAATAAATAATTTTTTAAAAGAAAAATTCAATCTCCAGTGCCCCCAAATAGGGGGCAAGCACTTGGGCTTTCAGAATCCATCGGTGGTGGGACTGACTTCGGTAAATCTCTGTTGATATTCTGCATAAGCCAACGTATCTCATGCTCATTTTTTTAGCGAAAAAAAAATGTGTTTGTTCCTTTTGTTTTTATAAGGGATTTTTGAGACGGTGGAAATGCTACCATCCAAAGTTGGAATTTGGCGGATAGAATGCCTTGTTGGCGAACACCTACAAGCTGGGATGAGCACTCTTTTCCTGGTGTACAACAAGAGTGAGTAGCGATCTGGATAGAGGCCAGCTGCCTACACAGCCTACCTTTTCTCCTTCTTAGAGAGGTTACCCTTGTCAATTAATACATACAAGCTCGCAATCATTGGGAATCTGAAATAAATATTGCCAGTAGAAATTATGAGTCTTCAAAAATCTGTTTCCGGTGGTCTTAGGCTCTACAGCAGTGGTTCTCAACTTGTGGGTCGCGACCCACAGGTTGAAAACTGCTAGCAAGGTCGCCTAAGACCGTCGGAAAACAGATATTTACATTGTGATTCATTAACAGCAGCAAAATTACAGTTATGAAGTAGCAACGAAAATAATTTTAAGATTGGGGGTCACCACAACATGAGGAACTGTATTAAAAGGTCACAGCATTAAAAAAGGTTGAGAACCACTGCTTCAGAGGAAGGCGATTAGCTTGAAGCTCTGAACACTTTGAACTTGAAGCTCTAAATACACAAAGGGGCAACAGTAGGTTTACAGTTGTGCGTATGTGAAATACAGAGTTTATTTTTGTATTAGGATTTATTAATTATTGTATTATTTCCCATATGAACTTCTGTCAAGCTACTTTTGATCCCCTCATATTGAACAAACTAATGATTAAAAAAAAAAAAACACTATCTCTTCATTTTCACAACTTTGTGAAGCTCCAAGATCTCCAAGAGCAAATTTTGAAACTTAATTTTGGTTTGATTACTAAAGAGAACGACACATATTGCTTGGAAGAGCTTGATGTTTAACCTTCAACAAGTAAGAAAGCCGCTGGTCTACCTATGCATAGGCCCTAGTTTTCTCAGCTCTAAAATGTGAATAGTTCTAGCACCTACCCGTTGGGGTGAATTAAATGAGATTATACAATAAAATGTTTTATATAATTATTGGCACACAGTCAACAAAGTATGAGCATTTGTTGGTATCCTCCCATCTTTGTCGACTTGCATTTGTAAATCTCGATTTTCTGCACTTGGAGCTACTTTGTTTCCCGCATTTGATTTCAGAGTGTCAGACTCCACTGGGAATGGCTTCCAGGCGCATCAGGGATTTTCAGATTACAGCTTCAGGACAATATGGTAAATATTATTTTCTCTCTAAAACTGGAATGAGTATATATATTTTTTACTCCTCTTTAAATATATTCTTACTGATTTCAGAGAGGAAGGGAAATGGAGAGAGAGAAACATCAATGATGAGAGAGACTCATTGATCAGCTGACTCCCGTACGCCCCCTACTGGGGATCAAGCCCGCCACCTGGGCATGTGCCCTGACTGGGAATCGGGAATTAGGAATCAAACCATGACCTCCTGGTTCATAGGTCAAGTTCAACCACTGAGCCCCACCCACTGAGCTGTCTTCTTTACTTTTGTTGGATAGGTTCAGATAGCCAATCCATCTCAATCTTCTCTTAATTTTACTCCATAGGTGCCTCTCTGATGTATTTCCTCTTCATTTCTCACTGTGACCATTCTAATTCAGGCCACCATTTCTCACCTAGCTAATGCCACTGCCTCCTTAAATGTCCTGCCTGCCTCTGATATTATTCTCCTTGGGTCCATGCTCTTTACTGTAACAGGAAGCTGCACTTTTATTCTATTGATCTTTATTGTTGAGAGTATTACAGATGTCTCCTCCATTGCCCCCCTCTACCTGGTTCCACCCCACCCCAAGCCTTCCCCACACTAATATCTGTGTCCATGGGTTATGCATATATGCATATGAGTTCTTTGGTTAATCTCTTACCACCCACCCGCCCTGTCCCCCATCCCCTGGGATTCCTCAGTCTGTTCCAGGTTTCCATGTCTGTGGACCTGTTTTGTTCATCAGTTTATTTTGTTCATTAGATTCCACATGTAAATGAAATCATGTGATACTTGTCTTTCTCTGACTGGCTTATTTCACTTTTCAATTTAGTTATGTTTTACTTTTACTTTTCATTTTCTACTTTTCCACAATGAACATCCATTGTGTAATAAAGAAATACTAATATTTGGTAGTGCTGGTAACATCCCAGTGTCAGCTAATTAGAGGGACTAGTGGTCAACAAAATTATTACATTTTAGGAAATAAAGAGGACAATAAGGATAAGTAAAACACGTAGGTAGTGAGTAATTGATCCTTCTTAATCTGTGCCTTTATCATCTTCACAGCTAGTCTTGACATTTCTCAAGAGAGTAACTTTGCCTGGCCGGTGTGGCTCAATGGTTGAGTGTCGACTTATGAACCAGCGTCAGGGCACATGCCCGGGCTCCATCCCCAGTGGGAGGCATGCAGGAGGCAGCTGATCAATGATTCTCTCTCATCATTGAAGTTTCTGTCTCCTGTCTCCCTCTCCCTTCCTCTCTGAAATCATTAAAAATATTTTTTCAAAAAAAAAAAAAAGAGAAAGTAATTTTATCCCTATGTGCCTAGAACCAACCCAACTGAACCTAATTTCTCTCCCCTCTCTTGGGCAAAGGACAGTGGGCCCCAAAGCTGGCCAGACTTCATTATTCCGGATCAATCAATGCTTGGAGCACCAAGGATCCCTTTTCCTGGATCAAGGTTAGAAAATGCATCACACATTCCTTCTTGCAAGCTCACAGCACCACACATCGCTTTTATACATTCTCATCCATCTCCAGGTAACAGATGAGGGGAGAACGGGGGAATAGAATGGAGCCTGCTGAGGTGTCCTATTCATGATTTTTCATCTTTCTCCTGGGATTAGGACATTAGAATACTTTCCACATCATTGAACGCACCACCTCCTGAGATCGTGTAGTCTGTGATTAGGTGGCCTGTGTGGTCCTGCAATCTCTCTATTTTAACCCAGAAACAAACGGCTCATTCTCCCATCACACCAGCCAAGGAAAACTGGCTTCTTTATGTGAGGGAACTGAATCCATCTTCTTCACAAAGTCTATACCGCTGGGTGGTGGAAAGCACCTGCTGAAGTTAGTCCGATCTTGTAAACTAACTTGGAGCCAGGAACTGAAACAGTGCCTTTCAGTTAACGCAGTTTCTTTTGAAATGACTCAGTCTCTCAGCTTTTCTCACTTCTCCATTTCCTCTGGAGCAGCACTGTCCAATAGAAATAAAATGTGACCCACCAGTGCAAACCACAGGTGTCATTTCACACTCCCTAGTAGCTATCTTATAAAAGAGATATGTGAAGTTCATATGAATAGCATTTTATTTAGTACAACATATTCACAAATAGTATCCTGTCAACATGTGATCAATCAGGACTGAGACTCCCCCTTCAAGGGCATACATACGGGAACTTCTGTGTCCCTTCTGTGCCACCAGAGAGCTGAGCGCAGCTTGGGAGTGCCAACTCAACCTCTCTGCCTAACCACGAGGGTAGGTTCCCCCTAGAGCCCAAACAGGAAAAGGAGGAAACTTATGCTTCCGGCTTTGCTCTCGACCTAACATGCCTCCCACTTCTGGGACTTACACCCTGGAGAGGGACTAATTACACATGTTTTACCACCTGCTTCCCACAGCTCCATCCACTTCTCAAAAAGTACCAGCTTTCTACTTTCTCTTCTTAGTTAGCTGGGGACATTCCCCTACATTTGTTTTCTTTGTGAGATGGCATCTGCTCTTCTCTTTTTCCTGAGGTTAAAACTACTGAATAGGAATCAGGAAAAAAATAAACTAGCTTACCAGCAAGCAGGCACAAAGAACACATCTGTTAATGCCACATTAGTTCATCTTTTTTATTTGTTTTGTAGGCGCTGCCAATTATGACTCGATTTGAGAGGACTGTGCACTAATCCCCAAGTATTTTTGTTTGTTTGTAAGCCTGCCAAACCACATGTTCTCACCTTGTATTCCTGTGGTTACCACTTTCATTCAACCTTATATGTATATATCGCTGTGTAGTGGACATTTTAATCTGACTGCTTTGCATCTGCTCTGTGTAGTTATTGTTTTGTAATAGCACCCTTATTTCCACTTGGGGAATTATATCTCCCTCACTGGATACAGTCTGATGAGACTAGTAGATGGTTTCCTAAGCCAAAGAACCCTGAGGAATGCACCCTGTAAGGAATCCGCTTCTTAGACTTGACCTATTGTTCCAGCTTGCCAAGATTCTGTATCCCAAAGCATTTCCTAGTCTCCCAGTTGATGGAGCCCGTAATCCCAGGCATGTACCCTGACTGGAATCAAACCGTGATCTCCTTGTTCATAGTTCAATGCTCAACCAGTAAGCCAGGCCAGCTAGGCAAAAGGTGCTTATTTCACAGAATTTACTCACTTGATCACTAAGCTTTTAAAAAATATATATTTTATTGATTGATTTCAGAGAGGGAGAGAGAGACAGAAACATCAATGATGAGAGAATCATTGATCGGCTACCTCCTACACGCCCCCTTACTGGGGATCGAGCCTAACCTGGGCATGCGACCTATAACCTCCTGGTTCATAGGTCAATGCTCAACCACTCAGCCATGCTGGCCACATGTGTCAACTCTTGAATCCTTCTGGTAAACCTTTGAGATAAACACCATTATGATCTCCACTTTACAGTTAAAAAAGCTGAGACACTGAAAGGTTAGGCCACTCAAATAGGTTCATTGCCTTAAGGATTTCAATCTAACAAAGAAGGCAGATAAGCAAAGAAATCTTTATAACATGGTGCAATAATTTGTTATAATGAAGTTATTATACAAAACTAGTGGCCCGGTGCATAAAATTCGTGCAAAGGGCGGGAGCAGGCTGTCCCTCAGCCAGGCCTGTACCCTCTCCAATCTGGGACATCCATCTCACAATCTGGGGCCACTGACTCCTAACTGCTCACCTGCCTGCCTGCCTGATCACCCCTAACCACTCTGCCTGCTGGCCTGATTGCCTCCAAATGTCCCCCACCACCAGCCTGCTCACCCCAACTGCCCTCCCCTGCCCACCTGATCGCACCAAACCACCTCTGCCTTAGCGGCCCTGCCACGATGGCTTTGTCAGGAAGGATGTCCAGAAGGTCTCCTGGTCTAATTAGCATATCACCCTTTTATTAGTATTGATGGAGTGGGAAGCATAGAAGCAGCAGCACTACATTTGTCTGGGGTAATGGGAAAGTCTAACCAGAAGTAGTTTCTGAACTAACACTTGAAGGAGGAGAAGCATTTTATCACAGATAGAAATGTTAGGCTGGGGGCTGGGCTGGAGAGGGAGAGGAGGAAATTGGATTTGGCTAGGCTGAGGTACGGGCAAAGCATTAGGTTATGTGGGTTCATGTGTATAGCACAAAGGATGTGAGTAGAGGAAACACTTCAATTATTTCCAAGTGTCTTGTTTTACAGGAAGTAGGCTAGAAAATCAATAAGCACCTTTTGCCTAGCTGGCCTGGCTCAGTGGTTGAGCACTGAACTATGAACCAGGAGGTCATGGTTGGATTCCAGTCAGGGTACATGCCCAGGATTGCAGGCTCCATCCCCAGTAGGGGGCTACAGGAGACAGCCAATTAATGGTTCTCTCTCATCAGTGATGTTTCTATCTCTCTGCCTCTTCCTTCCTCTCTGAAATATATACATATTTAAATAAGCTCCTTTCCTACTCGTTCTATCATATACCCCATGGCTTCACACACACCCACATTTCACATTGGTATCTGCTTCACCTGCACATTCAAGGTAATATGGGGCATATCTGTGTCAATGTAGATTCTCCTTAAGCCAATACTTAATTTCAGAAGGTGCTCCATACATTTAAAATAAAGTTTTGTTTTAATTGGCAGGTGGATCTATTGGCACCAATGATTATTCATGGCATCATGACCCAGGGTGCCCGTCACAAGTTCTCCAGCCTCTACATCTCTCAGTTTATCATCATGTATAGTATCGATGGGCTGAAGTGGCAGAGCTATCGAGGGAGTTCCACTGGGACCTTAATGGTATGTAATTAGTCCTTTCCAGAGAATGCATGAATCTTTTAAAGAGCTTTTGACAGATTTCAGATATGGAACAAATGCTCCTAGCATCTACAGACTTAACTCCCAGAGTTTTCCATGTGTGTGTAGTAGGAGTGATTATGGATATACTAGAGGCCTGGGGCATGGATTCGCGCACCATTGGGGTCCCTCAGCTTGGCCTGCACCCTCATGCAATCCAGGACCCTGAGGGGGGTGTCGGACTGCCAGTTTCAGACCGATCCCCACAGGCCTGGCCAAGGGGAGGGATGTAGCAGTGTGTGAAGTGGCAGGTGGCTGGGGAGGAGCCCCAAGCCTGGGCCAGGTGCCTCACGGCTCCCTCTCATCCTGGCCCTGCCAAGCCTGCCATCACCACTCAGTAAGCTCGCTGAGAGGTGCCCCCACTGTAGGAACACATTGACTACCAGGGAAGTTCATGCATTGAGCATCTGCCCCCAAGTGATCAGTGTGCATCATAGTGACCCGTTGACCAGTCATAACAGTCGTTTAGCCTTTTATATATATAGATGGACAAAAAATGTGATAGTATCAAGGATCTCCTAGAAATGAAGAGATGCTCTGTGGACAGAAACATGTGACTCAGGACTGGGTGGACTGCTAAAATTGTGAGTTTGCTTATGGATAATCTAAGTTTGAGGTGATAGTAGGGCAATCAGGTTAAAAGTCCAGCAGGCAGTAGATGAAAGGGGGCAAAAGCACCAATGAAGGCAAAGATTTGCATCTTCCACACAAAGGGATGGATGGAACGTGGGAAATGATGAATTCTTTAGGGGCGAGCCCAAGACCCTTAAACAGGCTGAAAACCTTAGCAGCAGCATCTATTCTTCCCTCACTTTTTAAAAAATATATTTTATTGATTTTTCACAGAGAGGAAGGGAGAAGGATAGAAAGTTAGAAACATCGACGAGAGACATCGATCAGCTGCCTCCTGCACGCCCCCTACTGGGGATGTGCCTGCAACCAATGTACATGCCCTTGACCGGAATCGAACCTGGGACCCTTCATTCCACAGGCCAACGCTCTATCCACTGAGCCAAACCGGTTCGGCTTCCCTCATTTTTATGCCCTCTAATGAATTGATCCACAAATCCAGCTAATTCTTTCTTTGTAATGCGTCTCACGCCTCTTCTGCTTCATGGACACTGCTGTTACTGTAGTCCAGGGCCCCACCACTTTGCAAGTGACCTGTTATGTTACATTCCAAACTAGTCTTGTAGCCCCTATGAAACCCAGATGAATCATGGGAAAATGACAGATCATCACAAATGTATCAGGTGGTGATGACAAAAATATGGCAAATTCCAGATGTGGTATCTCCTCTGGAATAAATGAAGACAGAAGCAGGCACCTGATATGGAACTACTGAACTGGAAAATGCTTTTTTTTTGTTATTCCCATTGATAAGCAAAATGAGAAGATATTTGCATTGATGAAGTAAGAACAAGGGTATTAACTTTACTGTTCATGCCTCAGGGTGATGTCAGCTTCCTTGTTTACTTTGTCATAATATAAAACCAAGGGACTCCAAACATCTTGTCACCCCCCACACAACACCATACTGGTCCATTACACTGATGACATGCTGACAAGACCTGATAAACAGGAAATAGCCATCACCCTAAATGTTCCTATGATTAACATATTAATATACAGTGGTACCTCGAGATACGAGTTTAATTCGTTCTGTAACCTTGAGGAGTGGGAAACTATGAGACACTCGAGTCATGGTAAACTGGTGGGTCACGTGCAGCCAGCTGATCCACGCAATTACTCCTATCTCAAATGTTGCTCGTATTTCAAAGCAAAAATCGCTCGCTCCATGGCTCGTATCTAAAAAATCTCGTTTGTTAGGGCACTCGTATCTCGAGGTACCACTGTACACACACAGACACACGTCACATGTACAGTTAGATATATAAAACAAGTAAGCATATCTTATTCCTGGCTTTAATGGGAATGGAGCCCATATTTTACTGTTTTATATAATGTTCACGGTTAGTTTCAAGCAAATACCTTTTGTCCTATTTTAAAAGTTTCCTTCTATTCTTACTTTATTTGGACTGGCTGCAGAATTTTCATCAAATGCTTTTTGAGCATTTTTGCTATGATTACATTTTTTTCTTTCCTACTGTCAAATTACACTGAGTGGCCAGATTATTATGATCTCTGAACACATAGTAATCTGGCTACTCAGTGGTGTGTGTGTGTGTGTGTGTGTGTGTGTGTGTGTGTGTGTATTAGAGGGCTGGTGCATGAATTCGTGCATGGGTGGGATATGGCCAGTCTGGCCAGGGGGAGGGGACATGGGCGGTTGGCCAGCCTACCTGCTGGTCAAACTCTTGGTTGAGGGGATAATTTGCATATTAGCCTTTTATTATATAGGATATACACTGAGTGGCCAGATTATTATGCGTTCAGAGATCATCATAATCTGGCCACTCAGTGTGTATTTACATTCCATGGTGTGCTAGCAAATGTTTAACAACTGGCTCTGGGGCAAAATGCAGGAAGGTTTGATGGGGGAAAGGCCTTCTCTGTAGCATTTGCTGATTTCTATGATGTAAATACTCCCTCTTCACCAGGTACCAAGCTGCTGGTGTAATGTCACTGAATGCAGAGCTTGGAACCCATGAACACAATTGGCTCTCACAAGCCAGTACTAGTGAGCTCCAGCATATCACTGTACCACATTCCTGGGAAAACTGCCCTCAGTCATAGTGTATTAATCATTTAAAACTGATCTGGGGCCCTGGCCGGTTTGGCTCATTGGGTAGAGCATTGGCCTGCAGACTGAAAGGTCCTGGGCTCGATTCTGCTCCCTGCACTCCAACCCCTTCCCTTCCACTCTCTCTAAAAATCAAGGGAAGCCCTAACTGGTTTGGCTCAGTGGATAGAGTGTCAGCCTGCAGACGGAGGGTTCCCAGTTTTGATTCCAGTCATGGGCACATTCGAGGGTTTGTGGGCATGATCCCCAGTGGGGGGTGTGCAGGAGGCAGCAGATCAATGATTCTCTCTCATTGTTGATGTTTTTCTCTCTCTCTCCCTCTCTCTTCCTCTCTGAAATCAATAAAAATATATTTTAATAAAATGGGAAGAAAAATTAAAAATTGCTTTAGGTACCTTTCTCAAGTTCCTAGACTTGATTTTAGACTTTTAAAACTTTTAAAGGAAGTTTCTGAATAATCTATTTTAACATTTTGTGCAACTAAACTTTGTACTTTGTGTGGACTAAACTTGTACTTCAATAATTAAATATTCTAAATTATGTATCTATACATGAATTCATGCACTTGAGGGCAGGGGGGTCCCTTCAGCCTGGCCTGCGCCCTCTCGCAGTCCAGGAGGCCACAGTGGATGGCCAACTGATGGCTAGTCAGACATCCTTAGCGCTGCCAAGGAGGCAGGAGAGGCTCCTGCCACCGCCGCTGTGCTCACCAGCCTTGAGCCCGCTTCTGGCTGAGCAGTGCCCCACCCCCATCCTGTGGGAACTATGACCACCAGGGGCAGCTCCTGCGTTGAGCAGAATCAGGCCCAAACCGGCTCTCTGATATCCCCCAAGGGGTCCCAGATTGATAGAAGGCACAGGCCAGGCTGAGGAACCCCACCAGTGCACAATTAGAGCCAGAGAAGGATGCAGGAGGGTGGCCAGTGGGGGCGGGACCTCGGGAGGGCTCCAGGGTGTGTCCAACCCATCTTGCTCAGTCCTGATCCGCCAGATCCCAACAGTAAGCTCACAAGTGAGCAGTTGAGCGGTCTCAGCATATCATTAGCATATTATGCTTTGATTGGTTGAATGGATGACTGGACACTTAGCATATTAGGCTTTTATTATATAGGATATTTAAAAAAATAAAAATAAAGCTTCCATTTTTTTTACATTAAACTATTGCTCTAAAATAGTTTAGTGTAGTAATCACATGAAAGTTAGATGGAAAAGCCACTTGTGCCTTATTAGGTGGTAGATACTTGACAACTGGCACCTCATTTTGTTAATTTCTGTAAATGTGTACATTAGAGTCCTGTCTCCCTTCCCATGTTATATATCTTCTCTCTCTCTCTCTCTCTCTCTCTCTCTCTCTCTCTCTCTTCCCTTCTTTTTTTAAAAAATATATTTTAATTGATTTCAGGGTGGAAGAGAGAGGGAGAAAGGGATAGAAACATCAATGATGAGAGAGAATCATTGATTGGCTGCCTCCTGCATGCCCCCTACTGGAGATTCAGTCCACAACCCCCAGGCATGTGCCCTTGACCGGAATCCAACCTGGGATCTTTCAGTCTCCAGGCCAATGCTCTATCCACTGAGCCAAACCAGCCAGGGCTCTCTTTTCCCTTCTTTATCAGACTTAGCAGGTGTTTGTCTCTTCCTTAAGATATTCCAAGAATCAATTCTGCATCTTAAAATTGAACATAGATTTTTAAGTGTTGTTTGCAATTCATTAATTTCTGTTCAAAACTTTTAGAATTGTCTTTCACTTTCTTTCAGTTTATTTTTTTGTTTCCTAGAATCTGCGGTTGAAGGACTAGTTCATTCATTTTTTATCTTTCTTGATCAATGAAAACGATAAAATAGTTATTAACCACTCTCATAAAGGTCATTCCTTTAAGTTATTAATTACAGTTGACCCTTGAACAGTTCAGGGGTTTGGGCACCTACAACACAGGCAGTTGACAATCTGCTTATAGTTTTTTAATATATATTTTTATTGTTGACAGTATTACAGATGACCCCTTTCCCCCCGCCCTAGCCTTCACCATACTATTATCTATGACCAATAGGCTATGCATATAAGTATATGAGTTCTTTAGTTTTTCTCTTCTCACCCTCCCCCAACCCTTCTGAGATAATGTCAATCTGTTCCATGTCTCAGGACTTATTTTCTTGGTCAATCCATTTTGTTCATTAGATTTCACATATGAGTGAGATCATGTGATACTTGTCTTTCTCTGACTGGCTTGTTGCACTTAGCATAATACTCTCCAGGTCCCTCCATGCTGTCTCAAAGAGTAAGAGACCTTCTTTTTTTAAAATATATTTTATTGATTTTTCACAGAGAGGAAGGGAGAGGGATAGAAAGTTAGAAATATCAATGAGAGACATCGATCAGCCGCCTCCTGCACGCCCCCTACTGGGGATGTGCCCGAAACCAATGTACATGCCCTTGATCGGAATGGAACCTGGGACCCCACCAGTGCCCAATGTACATGCTCTATCCACTGAGCCAAACCGGTTTCAGCATAGTATTCCATCGTGTAAATGTACAACAGCTTTCTTATCCACTCATATACTGATGGGAACTTGGGCTGTTTCCAAACCTTAGCTATTGTACATAGTGCTGTTATGAACATAGGGATACATATATTCTTTCTGATCAGTGTTTTGGGGTGTTTAGGATACATTCCTAGAAGTGGGGTCACTGGGTCAAACGGAAGCTCCACATTTTGTTTTTTGAGGAAACTCCATACTGTTCTCCACAGTGGCTGCGCCAGTCTGCACTCCCACCAGCAGGGACAAATGTTCCCTTTTCGCTTATAATTTAGGACGGCCCTCCACTTAGGTGGAATCCACATGACCGGTTGGCCCTTAAACATTCCGGCTTTGAACTGCACAGACCAGTTGAAAATATCCAAGTACAAGTAGACCAGTGCAGTTCAAGTGTCAGCTGTACTATGTTCTAGGTTCTAGCAAAAGGATGAGTAAACTAGAACCCATGGGTTTGGACTACAGCCTGCTTTTGTATGGGCTGTGAGTTAAGAATGGTTTTTATATATTTAAAGTTGCAAAAAACAATAAAATTACGCTACAGAGACCATTTGTGGCCTGAAAAGATGAAGATATTTTGGCTGGGCCTTTACAGAAAAGGTTTGCAGACGGGTGGACTAGTCTAATGGCAGTATAGACACCTAGACAGTTAGCATTAACCAGAACCTTCTGTACCAGAACTTGTCTAATTTATAAGTTTCAGTCTTAATAATCTTCCTCCAGTGCAGTGTTTCTCTAATGTTTTATATAATTGTACCATTCACATACAAAATATTTTTTAAATATATTTTATTGATTTTTTACAAAGATGAAGGGAAAAGGTTAGAAACAACGATGAGAGAGAAACATCAATCAGCTGCCTCCTATACACCCTCTACTGAGGATGTGCCCGGTACATGCCCTTGACCAGAATCAAACCTAGGACCTCTCAGTCCGGAAGCTGATGCTCTACCCACTGAGCCAAACCGGTTTGGGCCAAAATATTTTAAATATATTTTTATTGGTTTCAGAAAGAAAAGGAGAGGGAGAGAGAGAAACACCAATGGTGAGAGCAAATCATTGATGGGCTGCCTCCTGCACAATTGGGGGTGGAGCCTACAACCCCTTGGTCAATCAATTTGCAGGGGGGGCATGCAGGAGGCAGCTGATCGATGTCTCTCTCTCATGGATGTTTCTAATTCTCTGTCCCTCTCCTTTCCTCTCTGTAAAAAAATCAATAAAAAATATTTTTTTTAAAGACTTACTTAGTTTCCTAAAATTATAATTGAATATCCAACACTTGCCTCTCTGGTAAGCCCTACACCCACCTCCTTAATGCAAGAAGTTTAGATCAGAGGCCTAAGGAGGATTTTTCTTTTTTTAAAAAAATATATTTTATTGATTTTTTACAGAGAGGAAGAGAGAGGGATAGAAAGTCAGAAACATCAATGAGAGAGAGAGACATCAATCAGTCACCTCCTGCACGCCCCACAGTAGAGATGTGCCGGCAAGCAAGGTACATGCCCCCGACGGGAATCGAACCTGGGACCTTTCAGTCTGCAAGCCGATTCTCTATCCACTGAGCCAAAACGGTCTTGGCTAAGGAGGATTTTTCTTAAACCCAAAGCCAAATACTACCTTTAGTCACATGACATAATTCCTAAGCATTCCTGTGATAAGACAGTAAGACAGACAGCCAGGCCTACAGAACAGGGTGAGAAGAGTGTACCCAAAAAAGCAAAGCACAAAGCAGCATGCACCCTTACCACTTTGGCAATAAATTGGATTAGCTTTTAGGGTACCAAAGAACCTTTCCTGGCAGCCAATCAGAGCACAGGTACGGTGGCTCAATCTGTCACAAATAGTTGTGTGCTGTCACTCCTTGCCTATTGCTTCCACACTATTGAAATAGAAGCAGGAAAGTCCCATCCATTTTGTCCGGCCAGTGTGCTCATTGGTTGAGCACTGACCTATGAACCAAGAGGTCATGGTTCAATTCTGGGTTAGGGCACATGCGGGTTGTGGACTCGATCCCCAGTAGAGGGGGTGTGCAGGAGGCAACTGATCAATTATTCTCTCTCATCACTGATGTCTCTCTCTCTCTCTCTCTTTATATATATATATATATATTTTTTTAATTCCCACCCAGCCCTAGCTGGTTTGGTTCAGTGGATAGAGCATCAGCCTGCAGACCAAAGGGTTCTGGGTTTGATTCCGGTCAAGGGCACATACCTTGGTTGCAGGCTCCTCCCCAGCCTAGGGCCCTGGTCAGGGTGCATGCAGGAGGCAACCAATCACAGTGTTTCTCTCACATCCATGCTTGTCTCTGTCTCTCCCTCTCTCTTCCACTCTCTAAAAATCAATGAGAAAATACCCTCAGGTGAGGATTAACAAAGAAACCAATAATAATTTAATAAATAAATAAATAAAATTCCCACCCGTTTGAGGCACTTAATTCATAGAGACAACCATCCACATAGCCCCTCAAAAAATACAAAACAAAAACCTATCCCGAAACTGTGTCCTTCAATCTCACCCCAGAAGATTAGTACTGTACACAATTTCAGCCTAAGGATGAGAACTCTGGAATATACCCAAAGAGTATATTCTGAAGTTCTTTTTAAATATATATATATTTTATTGATTTTTTACAGAGAGGGAGAAGGACAGAGAGCTAGACACATCGATGAGAGAGAAACATTGATCAGCTGCCTCCTGCATACCCCACCCCTGGGGATGTGCCCACAACCAAGGTACATGCCCTTGACTGGAATCGAACCTGGGACCTTTCAGTCCCCAGGCTGACACTCTATCCACTGAGCCAAACTGGTCTTGGCCTGAAGTTATCATTCTCAGAACTATAAATATAATAAATTAGAGGCCCGATGCACAAAATTCATGCAAGGGGCTCAGCCCTCACAGCCCCGGCTTCTTCCAGGTCTTCCAGAAAGACACCTGGAAGGTCGTTTGGCTGTTTGGTCTAATTAGCATACTAGCTCTTTATTATATAGGATTGCATTAAAACAAATACAGCTAAGTGGGTTTGCATATAATATTTAGACCAAAAAGCCTTGGAAATTTAGTGTTTTTAAATGGCATGCTATCACCTAGCTGGGATGGCTCAGTGGCTAGACTCAGCCTGTGAACTGAAGAGTCCCAGGTTCAATTCCAGTCAAGGGGCACATGCCCGAGTTATGGACTTGATCCCCAGTAGGGGACATGCAGGAGGCAGCTGATCAATGATTCCCTCTCATCATTGATGTTTCTATTTCTCTCTCCCCCTCTCACTTCCTCTCAGAAATCAATAAAAATATTAAAATAAATAGCATGCCATGATGTTTTAGGGAATGACACTGGCTTGCATATTCAGGATCACACAACACCAAAAAAAAATACTGATTTTACATATTTAAGAGTTATAGAAAGATCAATACAAATAAAAATGGTCCTGGGTAGTACAGATACCTCTCAGAGTAGAACCATAAATGTGAATTTCAGTGCACACCTGACACATTGAGGTTGGGCTCCACTCCGCTTCAGTCTACCCTTGAAACAACCTTGCACTTAATATATTTATTTGTGTTGCAGCTGAGTAAGGACCACAGGGCAAATGATTCACTGTCTGGCATAGCCCATACACCAGACTAGATACATTGTCAACTTCAAATGAATCCACATAACCCCCCAAAAAATACAGAAACCTTCAAATGAACACATCTTGGAACTAAGAACTACCTGTTTCTGCTTTCTGCCTTCTACCAAGTAGATAAGTTATACCCATTTTATAGGTGAACTAAATCTAAAGCAAAGTGAGTACTGGAGTGGCTTTATCATGGATTTAGAGCTATAGCAACAATTGCACCCATCAGCTGATTCCCACCAGTAAGTATGAGGCAGATAAAACAAAGGAGAAATATGCCAATAAATTAATCACCATTAAAAAATCCCCACATAGCTTAGACTGTGTACAACAAATTCCTGACAGTGAAACAAAGACTAGAGCGTGGCTGCATGGGGCGGATCAACTTGGGCGGAAGAGAAAAGGGATAAAAGAATTCATCTTGCCCTGGCCAGTGTTGCTCAGTGGTTAGAGCGTAGGCCTGCGCACACAAGGATTGGGGATTTGATTCCCGGCAAGGGAAGGTACCGAGGCTGCAGGTTTGATCCCCATCCCCTGTTGGGGCGCATGCAGGAGGCAACCAATCGATCACATCGATGTCTCTCTCCCTCTCACCTCCCTCTCACTTTCTCTCTCCCCCTAAAAATCAAAAGCAGCGGCTCTCTTCCAGTGAGGATGCTTTTAAAAAAGGAGTCTCATTTCTATGTTGCAGTTTGGGGGAAGCGAGCCATGAATCCTACCCTGATCCCATCATAGTGGGGTTTTTTCTCTCCCACTATTATGGAGATATATCAACTAAATGTCTGTGCTGGCAAGAGGAATACGCTAGCAAAGGTAGAACCGCTGTGATCAATAATTTTTATTTCCCTCCGAATGCCAAGGCGGGGCCTGCGGTCCGGCGGCAGGCAGCGTCACGTGGCTCCGGAGCGTCACCCGATCCCCTGGCCGGAGGGGGAGATGGTCTCTTGCAGCACGAGGTGGAGCAGGTGGTTCTGCTCGGCGCTCAGCAGCGGCCACAGCTCCACCTGCAGCGCCTTGACGGCCTCCGTGTCCTTCTCGTGGGCGGCCATGACCAGGGACTGCAGCAGCAGGAAGAGGTCCTCGGGGAGCTGGCCGCCGCCC